>VYZP01008782.1:0-129365 GCA_013400635.1 Hypocryptadius cinnamomeus | reverse complement strand
GGGGCCGTGCCGGCGGCGGGCGGGGGGGGTGGTCCTGGGCTGCGCCCGCCGCCGCTGAGGGGTTGGTGCCTTTGCCGCGGGTGTTTGTGCCCCGCCGCTGCCCGTGGATGGGAAAAGCTGGGAGCGGGAAGGGCTGTGCCCCGTGCGGGTGGGCAGCCGGCGGGCGGGACGGGCCCGCGCTCCCCGGGAGGCTGCGGCGGGCACGGCACGGCAGTCCCGGCATGGAAGTGTTCCTGGGGCACGCGTGTCCTGCGTTTTCCAGCGTGACCGTTTTTCTGGGGATGCGGTGGCCGAGAGGGTTTTTGTGTTCGTTTTGAGAAAGACAAAAGATTTCCCTCTGACGGGGAGAAAGTGAAAAGAAAAACCCCAAACCCACAAAAACTAAATATGCCGAAAAAGAAAAGGAAATCTCTCTTGCGTCCGGCTTGCAGAAACGTGAATGAAACTCCACCGTGACCAGACTGAATGCGCTTTTGTGCATTGTCGGCCAGGGGAGGGAGAGATTTGACCGACTTCCCGGTAACTTTTTCAGTGCTTGGGAGCAACACAGAAGTTGCCCATGAGTGGAGGACTTGCATGTGACTCCCTCTCAGAATAAGAAAGTGGTCTGCTTTCAAGATGTGACCAGGATGAGACCAGTTTCTTTTGGCGTTTATTATGTGCTTGTGGATCTGCGGGGCTGTATGGTTCCTCTGATGTGGCAAAGCAAATGTATGGAGATGGGGTTAATGGTGTTACTGGAGGTGAGGAAGTTATGCTACTAAGCAAAATAAGAGCTGGTGTTTCTTAACAGAATACCTATAAATTATACCAGCCATTTGTAAAGCTTCTTCTGAAATGTTTCCTTGATCTTAAGGTCTAAAGCATGCTTCGAAATTGAAGTTTGTCTTTCAGGGTAAGAATGTGCATTGAAAGCGTGCCTTCAGATGGTTTTTTAGGGCAAGCTGAAGGGTATCGCCGAGCAGAGCCTTTTGGCTTTGTGTGGAGCAGTAACTTTGCAGTATGAATAGGCTCAGGAACGTGGCTTATTGCGAGACGTGATTGCTGTTTGTTCTTGCGAATGTGTTTGGCGCTTTTTTTTTTCGTTACTATGTTAAACTGGTGCTGCTACTGAGCCTCTTGGGTTATTTTGGTGAATCCAAGTCCACGGCCATCCCACTACCACATCCACAGAGGGTTTTGCACCAGTTAAACCCAATTCTTGTCTGTGGACTGCTGAGTCCAGTCCAGTGGGACTGGCTGGGGGATGAAGCACCGTCAGCATGAGAGAAGCATGTGCGTGTGGGAGAGGGAAGGAGGAGGGCACTCGGCTTCCTTGCGAGCAGCTGCTGGGCAGACCCTCCGTCCTCCGGAATCCGTGCTTTTTGGACGAGGGAGCTTTTTTATCTTGGGGTGATACGAGAAGAAAGGGTGGTGGCCTGGCACTCAGGAGGTGTTGGGCATGTTCTCTCTCATGTAGCTCCTTATCTAATCCTCCCTGCTCCCACTTTGCATGCTGCTGTTGTGTTGCTGGGAGGGCGTCAGGGAGTTGGAAGGAATAGTTAATTATATGTTGGAGCAAGGCAAGACTGGTGAAGGTTTGCCTTTCCAACTTTGTTACAAAACATGATTAAGTGGAGCTGTGAGCGGCATGCATCTTGTTGGAGGGAGAATTAAAGGAAGGGGGAAAGAAAAAAGGAAAGGAATGAAACCAAAAGCGAGTCAGTTGGAGTTAAAATGATGATAACATTCCTGAGTCACAACCTTTTACGTCCTGGCAGGATATGACATTATGTTAATTGTGAAAGTATGCATAGAAAAATAACTTGAGCAAACTGCTCTCAAGTGTCTGTGTTTAATTGTAGCCGAGCAGGGCGTGGTTTGGTAGGATGGGAGGCTTTCTTTTTAAGGCCCTGATCCCACAGATGTGAAGGCACATGTGTAATGTGCTGCCTGTAATTTTGTTTGGCTTAATGGAGACTGATCCCGGCATGCAAATGTAGGGGCATGCATAAGCAAAGTTTTGGCAGGATGGGTGCTGGGAGCTCTCAGCTGATGAAGTCCATGCCTGTGCTTAAATATGCACCAGGCTGGGAGGATGCTGTGGTCATCTGGGCTCAGTGTGAGATAAGCCACTTCCAGTGTGGAAGCTGTTGAGATGTGCTGGATAGGGGACACTTTTCTTCCTCTTGGATTAATTTCCAGCACCTTGACCAGTGTTGGATGGTTTGTTTGTAGATCTGAGTATGGAAGAGGGCTCTGGCCTACCTACCCTTCTCTTTGTGTTTATCCTAAATGTGTACAGAATCAGAGCTTGGTTGTGTTACAGAAACCTCAGAGACTCATGTTCATTTAAAAGTACACTTTGGTGTACCCCCCCCCTCCAAGTCTAACAAAACTGAGTGGAAAATGAAGCTGGAGTGCAGATTTTGCATGGGAACCATAGAAAATGTTATCTAAGAGATTAAAACAGCACAATGTATTCTTGCTCTTCAATCTGTTTTAAAAATACTTGATAATGAGAGACTGCTGGTTTCCATGGAGGGGAGGAAGGAGAGGGAGATGGGAAGGTAGAGCAGGGCTGAAGCCTCTGTGCTTTGTCTTTCAGCAGCAGATTTGCTGACACCCACTGGGCTCAGCAGGAGCTGGGGGCAGCATCTTTGGAGAGCCACATCTGTGTGTGCTGCTGAGTTCCACATGGCCACCAGGACCACTGGCCTGGGACAGGAGATGGGCACCAGGGAAGGGGGTACCCATGCTTCTGCACCGTGGGGCTGCAGATTGCTCATGGTGATGCTGTGGGTGTGGGTGGCACTGCTTGGGCTGCTGAGGTGGCCAGGGCACAGGGTCTGGGTTCCTTGCCTGCTGCTGCCAGATGGGGCTTTTGGGTCTGGTCTGGCTCAGCTGTCTGCACCAAGGAAGCAGCCACACACAGGACTGTGTTTTAGTTTGTGACCTTTTTGTTTCCTTTATTCACCTCGCTGCCTTGTTTGCAGTAGGAAATTGTTTCAGACAATTCTTGCTGCTCCTGTTGATGTTAACAATGGTGGGAACCTGCCTCCTCCTTGCTTTTATTTCAGCACAGCCTCGGTCACGGGGCGGGTTGTGTGTGAGCCCACCACGCACTCAGGACCTCTAGCTTTTGCAGTGTGAATGAGCTGAGCTGGAGTCAGATACTTGAGATACTTGCAAAGTCCTTGCTTTGTGTAGGTGAGATGATGGGGAAGCAATTTTAGTGCATGAGTAAGGGCCCCTAAAATAATGATGAGGATTGACTAAGCATGAATCTGAGGAATAAAATATTTACGCACAGCTGAGGCGTGTTTTATACATCCCCTTCCCACCCCTGCAGCAGCCCTGTGGCTCTTCGAGGTGATTCTGGGAGCACGGGTGTGAGGCTGCTCAGTGCTTGCTCCTTGGCAGGAGAGATGCCAAGGGCACAGGGTCTTCTGTTGGCTTGGCAAACGCTGCAGCTTCATCCAGCCTTGCCCTTGGCGTGGTTTGGCTGTAGGCTTCAGTCCTGTGAGCTGCAGGGGCTCTTTCAGGGGAAGATACTGAAGCAGCTTCAGCGTAGAACAGTTGGATGTGACCAGGTGATATAAAAACAAACAAAAAAGCCTCCCAATAGTACTCTAAGCTTTTTTTAGCTACTCTGTGTAGCTGCCTTCGCTTCCAGCTCTGTGAGCAGCTCTCCAGCCCGCTGGAGGAAGCGATGCGTGATAATGGTTCAGACAAACACCACGGCACGGAGAGAGTTCAGCACTGATGTTGCTGGAGGAGGCTCTGGAGCAGAGGCACAGAACCCACTTGGGGCTCTCACTCTTAGCTCACAGCAGCCCTAATGGAAATTTACCCCAAATGTTGCTCTTGCTCCATGGACTGTAAGTCCTTGTTTGTGTCCACTACGCAGTGGGACTAACAGATGCCCCTTCTTGTTTGCTCCCTCCAGTCTGGATGCATTTCCCCATCCTCTGCACCCTGGTGCCTGGTTTAGACACATGTGGGCCACGACTTTGTTGCCAGAGCTGTTCTTGTCCACAGCTTGGGCAGGTGGGATGAGTGGGGGTGTGGGCAACGTCCACTTGGCCACGCACAACGTGCTGAAGGAGGAACACCTCCCTGTGGTTTTCTTTTAGCAGTTCCCAGCCTTTCTGGGAACTTTCTCCCTCTCTGGAGCGCTCTGCTCATCCCATCTAAGTGGTGCTCCACTGGCACAAGCTGTAGTCCAAAGGCAGTTACTGCCTTTCCCTGCTGGTACAGTTATTTTGCTGAGCTCTGTGGTTTATGAGTCTTGAGCTATCTTTGGGACTCCTTACTTAAAAATACAGGCTGTGCCCATGTTGTTGGCAACAGCAGCTTAGGATCTGGATTTGCAATTGGAGCTGTTGAAGTGTCTGCAAATAGGAAGAAGCTGCATCTTTTCTTGCAGGCTTAAGGTTTTTGTTTTCTGTAGTAGCATCCTACATAAGGTGCTGTCAAAGAGCAGACTGGTGCTGTTTTGGGGAGTTGGTGCTTTCTTCCATCTGAGCTTACAGCTTCTTTAGATGTTTCTGTTGTCTAATTGGGTTTTCTGTTTCTGGGTTTATTTTCAGATGGGATCTGGCTGCTGGAAATCTGTTATTGAAGTACTGTAATTGTGGGTTATTTCTTTACCAGATCTGCTCATGAATACTTGGCAGAAGCTAATAGAAAGAGACTTGGTTTAAAAACGCTTTGGTTTTGCCACCGTTGCTGCCCCTGCTTTGCCAGCAGCTCCTGAGAACTGATTCCTCTGCACAGCAGTATTCTAATATAAATTGTTCCTGGAAATCTGCATGCCTCTCATGACTTTCATTCAGGAATTACATGAACCTTTCTCACGTGATGGGTGTGGAAGTGAGGCGCTGTTTTGACTCCTGGGCGGGTTATTTTTAAGTATCTTTCCTGGCTGTTTGGGGCTGTCTGTGGATCTGAAGGTGTTCTGCCAAGTCTGGGTGTTTCACTGGTGGCTTCACTGGGTGCAAAGTCAATTACCAAGTCCTGTGTAAGCGAAAGGCTCAACAGAACTTACTTGCCAGACGTGTTGAATGCACCAAGTGTGCAAAGCGCTTTGTGTAAGCGCATGAACTTGGCTGGAGTTAAGATTCTGGCAGTCTGGTGGTGGCAGCTCTGGTTTTGTCTGTAGAGAAAGCGAAAGGACCAAGCTGGGGAGGTGGCTTGTTTGGTGACCCCGTGAGCTTGTGGCTCTGCAGGGCAGCACAGAGAGGGGTTCACAGGGAGTACAGTAGTGTGACCTGCAGTAGAGGTGGAATTGCAGGGCTGCTTTTAGACTTCCAGGTAGGGGTTCCTGCTGTAGCCACAGACAAGTCTTTGTGTTTTGATTCACTCAAATCATCTCCCTTCAGCCTCCGTGTAAACCCTTCTCCTCTGATCTGGGTCAGCTTGGGAGCTTTTGGCAGCTTTCAGATGCATGAATAATGCCAGGCTGATGGTCCTGGCTTAATTTTTCTAGGATGAAATTTGGCAGGCAACAGACTAGCTTGGAAATGAGAAACTTGCCACCTGGAAAGGTGAAGGTACCAGCTTCTGACTGACACTCATTCCTGGCATCTCCCTGCAGGAACATGGCTTTCCCCACACAGCCTGGATGTGTCTAGGAGATGTACAGGGTTGCCAGTAAGGAGGTTGTGCATACATGTAGTTGGATTTTCCTTTTCCTGCTTCATGGGTGATTGAAGGAGACCACAGAGGAAAAAACCTTTAGTTTTAGTTGGTATGATTACATTTCTTGGCTATCAGGGGAAGGAACACAGAAACAGCATGGCTAATGTTATTTCAATAGTCTTTGTTGTTGTTTTGTTTCTTGTTTGAGGTGTCAAGGCTGGTGTTGTCAGAAAGTGTGGAATTAAATAATTGGGAGCAGTACTCATTTCTTCTGAGGTTTGCAGTGAAAAGATTAGGTTGTCATACTGTGAGCAGGTATTGCTCCCTGGGAGTGATTATAAGGCTTAACGCAGCCATCTGGGACTGAACATATGCACAGTCCTCAAATCTTCATGCCAAGGCCCCAAGAGGAGCAGGGATTTTGTGATATCGTCTGGTGACAAATCACACCACTTCATCACTGCATCCATTGGCTGCTCCTTTTTCCTCCTTCGAATCTGCTTCGTGTCTGGGTTGGCCTGTGGCAGGCCTCGTTCTACCTTTGCTTTTTTGGGCAGAGTTCTGAGCCCTGAGATTTTCTGCCCGAGTGTAAGCACCAGGGTATGGACCCTGGAGGGGAGGGGAAGTAATTTTTCCAATCTTGTTTCAGCAGTTTAGCTAAAGCTCTCCATAATCCTGGCCAGGTAACTCAACTCCCTGCTACTATAGTTATCTTGGCAGAAGAAACAACCAGTCAACCATTATGCCTTTGTTAACCTATAGAATCAGAAGATCAAGATGTTTAATTATGTTTGAAAAGGGTTTTATTGTTTTCCTCCTCTATCTTGTATGTAGTTTCCAAGCCAAGAGAAATCCCTAGTGCTTTTAAATGAATGCTTTTCTGCCACAAGCTGTCTTTTATCACAGAAAATGCCAGCCTGGTCTCATTCTGTTTCATCTGCCTCATTAATATTAAATACATGGCACTTTAATATGGCAGCCAGAGGAAAAGCAGGGAATTTCAGCTAATATCTGACAATGGCAGGCTGAGATTAAAAGATATCAGAGTGCTGTCGCTATATATAAAGGAACTGACATTTTTCAGGAGCACTTGACCTAATTTATGTCAGTTCTTTTCTCCCCCTGCTCCCTTAAATCTTTCCATCTTCGAGTGAGCCCTTACATGCTCCTGCCTTTCTCGCAGGCCTGGTTCAGTCTTCTGGGAGAGGAAAGGGTTTGGTGCTTGCAGCACAAGTCCCTGGTGTCCAGTGGAGGCAGAAAGTGGCACCAGATCCAGGAGCGCTCCGTGCTGGGGAAGGCCTTCATGGAAGAAGTGTGGACTTGGGCTGTGGGGCACTTCTTTAGTGAAGCTGTTGTAGACTTTCCTGATGTTTTGAATGACAAAGCACCTGGCTGGAAGTAAAAGACTAAACAACTTTTCAGAGCAGTGCCTCCCCTTCTGGGACTCACAGTTGATGGTCACTGAACAATCGGAGCGATTCACGTGGGTTTCTGATGTGGGATTGACTGGGACTGTCAGGGGACCTTGGCTTGTGTGTTTCCAGGTAGCTGAATATTCACCCGGCTGGAAAGTGCTCCTGCTATTCAGCATTTGCAGTTGAGCAGTTATTAATTATTAGAGCAGTAATTAGCAGAGCCACTTAGGATTAGGGTTTGTGTGGCTGACATGCTGTGAGTGTTTCGGCCTCTGATTTGGTGTGTGGTCTTGGGCAAATGCCTTTGTCTTGGGGTGCCTTTGTTTTCTGCGTGTGTAAAGCGGGAGATAATTCCCTCTCCTGTTTAGTGAAGTGCCAAGCTGTGATCAGGAATTAATGGCACACCGTAGTCACCTCTGCGGACCTCGCCCTGTTGCACCAAATCGAGTGAACTCTTGTGGCACAGGGGCATTACCAGATTAATGCTTTTAATTAAAACTGCCTTCAAGAAAATAGCTATTCAAATGGGGTAACATGCAAGTTGTGTTTTCAAGGAGACATAACAATAAGGAGGAAGGGTTTAAAGGTGAGCAGTGTGAGTAACTCTGACCTTGTTTTTCTGGGTTTGCCTGAGTGCAGTTGAGGGCGTTTGCCACATAGAGCATTCCTCAGAGATGCTTAATTTCTCTGGTGTAGGCCAGAACCATTTAAACAAAAAGCCAGAGGTGTTTTGTTGCTTAAACAAAACATTATTTGAAATTGTGGGTTGCCATGTGACTCCTGTCTGTTACTGAACACAGCTACATTTCCTCTAGGTTTGGCTTTGCCAGGAGTGGAGCTCGGAAAAGCTTTTTTTTATTTTCCAGTGGGATGTGCTTTACAGGATTTTGATATAACCTGAGGAAAGTAGGATTTTCATAGCCTAACCAAGTAACCTGATGATTTCTTCCAGTGGGTTGAGCCAGAAAGCCAGAGGTATAAATTCAGGCTAGCTGTGATACAGTTTATGTGCTGTCCTGGTTTCAGTTTGAAGGGAGCTATAAAGTTCACACGGGCTAGCAAATGTTTCTGGCATGAAGTAGGTGGTTGGTCCCTATGTAAAATGCAGGGTAAGGAGTCCCGAGGGAAGGGTGTGTGGATGTTGTCAGTATCCACGCTGTGGTAAATGTGTCTTTCTCTGAGCGGTGTGTGCTGAAACATCTTGGCAATTGAAAGCTGCTCAGGACCCGAGCCTCGTATTCCCGTTTTGGTGTCGTGCCTTGCAGAGGAGGGGAGGGGTCCAGGGTTCAGTGGTGCTGGGTGGAAGGAAGGAGGATGGAGGTGTTTGGATGTGTGCCATCCTCCTGTGTAAGTAGGAAGGTAGTGCAAGCCTGCTCTTGAGGTTTATGCTCCAGTTGGCACCCTCAGGGGCTACTGAGTGACCTGAGAAAATGTGAATTAAGACATCAAGCGCCTGAGGAAGGGCTGCTCCAGCCTGCACTGACTCTCCTGGGGTTGGCATGCGCTGCTGGCCAGGTGCAGGCTCTTGGGCTGTGCTGGTGTGTGACACGGGAGCCCTCATGCTGCATGTAGAGACTCAGCTCCTTCTCCTGGACGGCCGTGGGAGGAAGAGCTGGGCATTAGCCTTCCTCTTTGAAGGCTTCCCGAGTTCCTCAGCAGGTATTTATCTATCAGACCCCAGCTGCTCTGAGATATGAGCAACCCAGGTAGGGCTGCTTGTGGCTTCGTGCATCACCTCCTGCTTTGAGCAGCGTGGAGGTGGAGACTGCAATCTTAATGAAGGATATGCAGCAGCACATCCCTGGCTTCGGTATCTCATTAAATAACTGGAGCCAAGGGCAAAAACGTGCACCACACATGGGAATTTTGCCCCAGTTTTGGCACAGGCGGGTCTGCAGCACTTGGAGTTACAGAGCATGTCAGAGCAAGGAGCGCCTTCATGTGAACTAATCTTCCCTAGACCTCTGCAGGAAGCGCTGCCTTGGAGCAGCCTTAATTTGCCTCGGGGTGTGTTTGTCTTCCCGAATCCTTAGGTTTGGCTCCATAAATTTGCGGCAGGATTTACCTGCTCTGTCAGGTCTGTAGAGCCGGGCTGCTGCAGGAGCTGAGGCCGGCGCGGCGCAGCCTGCTCGTCTGTCACAGCCCTTCTCAGCTGCTGGTGCTGTACGCTGGCACAGGCCTTGGCCGGGCCCAACAGCCCAGGGCCTTGCTGGTGGAGGGATGCCTGACTGCCTGTCCTGGTGCTTCCAGGGAAAGAGAGGAGTTGAGGGGAAAAAGGGGATGAGAAATCTGAGTACTGTGAGCACAAAAAGCTACAGTGAGAAGTAACTGCAGGAGGTGCAAGCTAATGGCAAATGCTCTTGCTTATTGTTATTCAGAGAAACAGCCTTGCAAAGTGTTCTGTTCCAGAAGCTGTCCTTGAGCTATGGATTTCAACCAAGAGCAGTGCAATATGTATCATCTGCACTCATAAAGTTGCAAGAGTTTGGATTGTGTTTAGCTTGACTGTTCTGGAGAAATCCAAGCAGCTGGACTGTCCAGAAGCATGGTAGTCCAGCGAACTCAGTCTGTTTGCTTTTGGGGTGTAAAGGAGAATAGCACTGGGAGTGTGGGATTCATTTAACACTGCTCTGTTACAAGCAGCAGCATGGGTTGCTAAAGCACAAGCCTTGATAGGAGGGCAGAATTAAAATTAAGTCTGAATTCAACTGCTGCTGCTTTCGCTTCAAATTGCAAACATGACTGGGGTGGACAGTCGAAGCAGAATGCGGTGGCCAACATTAATTAATCTGTGGGGGTGGATACTGGCTCCAGTTTAACCTTGGAGCAGGACTGCTAACAGCTAATGGACGTTGCAGCAGCTTGCGTATGGAATAATTTATGAATTTGGAACAACACGATTCCAGAGAATGCGGGTGAATGCCAGTGGCTTGCAAACCTCTGCCAACGGTCTTGTGAGCAGCGGGCTGCTGTGGGAAAAATAACATTGGATTAGCACGGGGTAATGTTTGGAAGGGTCCCACTTAGCTCCTAAAGCCTGGCCCTCGTGCAGAGCTGCGCCGGGCTCTCGGCAGGACGCTCCGAAGTAGCAGAAACGCATTAAATATGCGTCTGCTGCATGCACCAAACAAGAAGCGGGGATCAGCACGGGGAGATGGTTTTAGCTGCAGGCTTTTCCCAAGCAGCCTTAGCAGCATCTTTGTTGTTTGGGAGGACAGTTTCGTCGTTCCAGGTAATTGGACCGTCTGGGCAGATGCCAGGCCACTTGATCTTGCAGCTCCAGGGCAGCTGGGTCCCACTCCAGACCTGTCCCCTGGCTCGGGAGCTGGTGTTGGGCGCCTTTGCTGCAGCCGAGGAACGGACGCCTTTCCTCGGCACCAGACTCCGGAGCCGGATGTGAGCCCAGCGGCACTCCAGGCCTCTTTCCAGCTTTTCAGGCTCCTGCTTTTAATTAAACTGTCGCGACACTGGGACGGCCGGAGGATGACTGGGATACCAGAAGGCAAAGGTCCGGCTCACCAAGGTGTATGGAGCCTCGGAATGCGGATGGGAAGCCTTGGACAGGGCACCGGGCGGGATCGGTGCCTGCCTCCCACTAATTGTGGTTTATTTGCTCTCTGCTCATCCATCCACTCTGTGGCAGGGCTGAAAACATCTCTGAGGTCTGGCTTTAATAACAGAGTGTATCCTCCCAGCTGAGGGGAACCTTAAACGATAGCTACCCCTTTGCAAACCTTCACTCTGCAGAAGTTGATGTGCACCACTTACCTGTGAGGATCTTTGTGGATTTGAGATACTTACAGATGGCTCCAAGGAGATTTGCTGTACTTGATCTGTGTTACCTGGCATTTCTTTGCACTTCATGCCTCTAGGCTCGGTCTCATGATAGAGCAATGCTTGCCTCTGAGCAGCTGCCTGCCTGCTGGATAACTTGTTCCCCTCATGGAGCTTATCCCTTTGCCAGCCATGAAAACATCTTCCCTCGCACTTCCTGGCCAAGTGTTGCTTCTGCTGCGTGTGTAAAGGACTGCTTGCTGCCTCTCTTGTTACAAATGCCCATTGTTCCAGTGGACAGGTTGAAATGCAGCATAATCCTCAAATGTTCTGCAGATTTGACACTTACCATGAGCTCATTGAAAATGCAGCCCTGCCAGAGACTGTGTTGGGATGGAGAACTTGGGAAGAAGTAGCAACTAGGGCAAGTGCGGCGTGCATCCAGCTGCGGGTAGAAGGCACCAAACGCAGAGTTGAAAGTAGATTTTGGATCAAGTGCTTGGAATTGTGTCTAAGTCCAAAGAGAATTTTATTGTTACAGGATTCGTTTAATTAGCATCTGGAATGTAGCCACTAACGTAGGTTTGCATGTAGAAAGATGGTCAGTGCTTTCCTTTAGGACTTGTTGTTTTCTACATGTAAATGTTCAAATAATAGTTAGGGTTAATAAAACTTAGCAACAGCCAAAAGGAAAATATTTTTCTCTTGCTTATTTCCTTGTGCTGTGAATTTAGACACTGTTGTCATTGTTGGGGTTTTTTTTTTTTGGTTTGAGCTATGTATGTTCGTTTTTCTGGAGCAGAAAGGAAAATTGTTCAACAACAAAAGCTAAGCTTATGGAAACTACCAGTTGGCTGAAGGTTCAGGGGCTGGAAGCATCTGAACCTGCTGACACAAGGGAACTTGGGGGTGTCACTGGAGCCTCCTAAGCCCTTGCAGTGAGGAAGGAGGAAAAGGGTGACTGTACAGGCTTGTGCTTTAGTAACAGGCATTGATGGAGGGGGACATGGGGAGGGTTTTCCATATGCAGTGGCTTATGGCAGTTTTGCATCTGCCTTTATTTGCATTATTAGGATTACACTAATAAATCTGCTCTAAACCTGCTTGCAATCCCTGATGCTGTGACACTGCTGTTTGCCAGCGCTGTGCACGCTGCCCCTTGCCAGGATCCAGCCCTGGGGTGGAAGCTGTGCTCACACAGCTCAGGAGGCTGCTGCTTCCACCCATCTGTGGCCTCGTTGTCTTTACAATAAAATCTTGCCTGCTCCAATGGTGTTTTGAATTTTCTTCCCCAGGAATTGCTGCCCCAGTTAGAGAGGTGTTTGGAAAAGAGGACCCTGCAAAAGAACCTTGTCACATAAGCCTGATGTTGGGTGCCATTGCATGTAATTGAAGGGGAGATCCTTCCCCATTGCATGGAGTTCCCAGGCTCATCTCCTGTGGGAAAACCCTGTTCTTGGAGGGTGGTGGTGCTGCCTGAGCTGCCTTTGTAGGCCACTGTGGGCTTGGGATCTCCTTGGTGGTGTGTTTGCAGGGGAGGCCCAGGATGTGTTCTGGAGAGGACAGAGATGGCCAGCTGCTGGAGGGAGTTGTGCTGTGCTGCGTCAGACAGAGACCTTGGTGGCCTGTGCTGTGCTGGAGACTTGTTCTGTCCGTCCTTCACACTGGGTTACTTTGTCACCAGCAGCTGGCATGCAGGGAAAGCCTTAGCCCTTTTGCAGGGTGGGCAGGAGCAAGATGAACTCCAGAACACTGGCGTGGGGCAGCGTGGGACTCTTGGTGCTTCTGGGAGTTGGTTTAAATCTCTGGAATGAAAGGTTTATCTCTGCTCCAGCTCAAAAACTGGAGCTGTCAAGCTAATCCTTGGATTCCTTGCGAGTAGAGAGTTAATCCTTTCTTCTGGTGCTGTAAATGGTTTTTTAGCCATGCATTCATGGAGTTCAGGCACTTTGGAGTGTGTGTTGGGTAACTGCTGGTGTCCTGTCCAGGGATTCTTTA
The DNA here is from genome assembly GCA_013400635.1 of Hypocryptadius cinnamomeus. Classification (NCBI taxonomy): domain Eukaryota; kingdom Metazoa; phylum Chordata; class Aves; order Passeriformes; family Zosteropidae; genus Hypocryptadius; species Hypocryptadius cinnamomeus. The sequence continues at coordinate 116,556 of VYZP01008782.1, read as the reverse complement.
TGACTTGGAGCGTCACCAGGATTGTAGTGGCCATCACACGTCTTTGTGGTCCTGCCCCTTAGCAAGTGATGGATGTGGAGAGGACTGTGGGAACATGCCTGGCTGAGGGCTGCATGTGAGAAATGTGTTTTGTCTTGCAGTGTCTATTGACTCCAGAAATGTGAAGTTTCTGTAGCAGTTATCAGTGCAGCAAAACACAAGGAAGATAAAAAACCTGATGTAGGGTGGCCTTCTGGTCCCATCCCCTAACAATCCCAGTGTAATGGCTGTGCTGCAGACCTAGATCAGATATCCTTTTCTCTGGAGAAACTCTGGCAGGGGTGGTTTTTTGGAAAGACAAAGCACGGTATTTAAAGGTAACCACAAATATTTGGAGTTAGTGAGGTGGAGGAAAGGAAGTAATTCAGTTGAAATATAGAATTGCTCCTATTCATAAAAATTCTAGCATTGGCTTTCCCTGTTTAAGGCAGGAAAACCACGACTTGATGAAGGCAAGTGGGGAACTTGACTGCTTTGAGGTAGTTGAGAGCTCAAAGTCTATGGACTAGAATTTCCAAAACTGTCAGCCAAATAATTGAGTAAACCTTCACCTTTTCCTCTGCATGCGGATTCAGTCCAACTTAATTCTGCTTTCCTTCTTGCTGAGGATGAAAAACTATGCGCTAAGGCAAACAGTGTTTGTGATTTTCAGTATTTATTGATTCACCTTTTCTTATTCACGTTGAAGGATTTCTGTGGTGCCATGGAAGAGCTCTGTGTGCCACGAGGGGCTCTGTGTGTTCTGTTTCCCTTTTCGAAGCAGATGAGAGGGCTGTGACTCAACACTCAGCATATTAGGCTGTGCCATGAATTCATTCAAAGCTGGTTCTTTTGCTCTGTTGTTTTCTGGTTACTAGTGGGTCAGAATCACACTCAGGTGCACCTGTTGCTGGTGAGGGTGACGACACTGGACTTGGCTAAACACAAGATGTTTTCTCTGGCCTTTTACTTAACAACCTTAGTGCAATATATGCACATACATGTTGCATATGAATTTAAGAAGAGCTGGTCTGAGCCAGCTCTTTTCGGTCCTGTTGGTACTGGATTGACACTTCCTTGGTAATGCTGGACCAGTCAAGTTTCCCTGGGGAATTCCTGTGTATCTAGCACTTGTTTGGGCTCTACAAGCCTTGGTAGGGATTTGTCAAGGGGCTGGGTGATGATTAGTTTGGAGTTAGGACCCGTTTATACTCACTGCTGTGGTACCTGGGCATGGGATAAGCTGTGTGTGTATGTACATCTGTGTTACCTCAGGATTTGGGTGTGAGGACAGCTGCTGTGATAGATCTGAGCTCTTTAGTCCAGAATCAAGACAAGTGGTAAATAAATGATCTGAGGCTGTGTGCTTTGGTAGGCACAGCTGTGCAGACACTGGCAGTGTGTCCATGTGCCAGGCAGCCACAGTGTCCCCCACCTGCCCCTGAGCAGGCCAGCAGGGCACAGTATGAACATAGATCCTGCTTTGGCGTCCCAGGGATAATTAATTACCCAGAGCACGATCTGGGGCACCTTCCAGTCCTGCGGCTTGTTGAATAGGAGCTGACAGAACGTGCCCTTCATGTGTGGCTGCAGCTTTTCAGGAAGGAGAGCGTGGGGTTAAGGAACTGGGAGGCTNCACAAACTGGGCCTTCTCTGGTCCTGGCTGGTGTCAGCTGGCCTGGAGCCACAGCCTGACCTGGGTGTCGTGTCACTGTGCAGCCTTTCAGGGCTCGCCTGGAGGAACCCACAGCTCTCTGCGCTGTGCCTGGCTGAGGGAGCGGTGGGGATGCTCCAAGGGGTAGGTTTGCCTTGCCCTGCAGCAGACAGAGGGCAGGGGAGCCGCAGCAAACAGCAGCACGCTGTCTTCTGAAGCGGGAGGAGAGCCGCGGGTCGGCGTGGGCAGCTGGCAGGAGCAGCAGCTCCCATTTTATTCCCTCAGCCTCGCGCAGGCGGGCAGAGAGGGAATGTTGCGCGTTGTCCTCCTGTCAGGAGAGAGGTTGGCCAGAGAAGCAGAGAGCATCTGGTTCTCATTGGGCTCTGCCTTTGGATGGTCTTCATTCTTGTTTGTCACATTATGTCTTTTTTTTTTTTTTTTCCCCCCCTTCCTTCCTCTCTCTTTTTCTTTTTTTTTATCCCTTCAGTGAGTTTACAAGCCTTGCTGGAATGCACATATGGTCCTTATCATCCCCGAAGTCCAGCTTTTTTTTCTTTTGCTGGTTAGCAGTTTGTGACATCAGGGGCTGTTAGAAGCATTAGTCACTTTGCCTCCAAACAGAAAGGTCCGTGGTTTTTGGAAACCTATGGAGGAAAATGTCTTTTATGTCAGTTATTGGCATACATGGAACTGCGAGTGCTCTGAGCTTGTGCTGACCTTTAGCCAAACATTTTGCCTGAAGACAAATGCTCGTTCCCACTCCGTGCCGCCCCTCCTGAATTGTCAGATTTTGCTGACTTCCCTCTTTCCAGAAGAATGCAACTGTATCCTTTTCCCTCCGTGCTCCTGCCGAGTTCCAGCAGCTTGCCAATGTAAGCAGCTCCCCTCGCTTCCCGGCCGGCGTGCCCGGAGGCGCGGGCTGGATGTGCCGCGGGAAGCGGGTCGCAGCCGTGCGGCAGGGGCTGGAAACCAGCGTGTTCGGCGCCGCGTGTGCGGGAGCTGGGCCTTGTGCTTCCCACCCCCCGTGGCATCCGTGCTGGGCGACCTTGGCGCCGCTTGGGTTGGGGCACGCTGGCTCTGTGTGTGCGGGCTGTGCCCGAGCAGGGGCTGGCTTCTGATGCCTGCTGGCTGTTCCTCTGTCATCCTGCCCTTCGTTTAGGGGGCCAGCCCTAGAGAGAGCATCACTCCCGTGTGGTGTTGCCCGTGCCTGTGGAAGCGTGTCCCGCATCACCCGTGTCTCTGGGAGCATCTGCTCGGGGGGAACCCCTTGCTTGGTCTCAGTGGCAGTCTCCTCTGGCTGGAGGCTCCACAGTCCCATGAGATTTTTTTTGTGGAGCAGTACTTTCTGCAAGGCAGAGCAGCACAAGTCCCACATCTGCCCTTCCACATCTGCTGCTGCCCAGAGCTCTGTTGGTCAAGTTGCTTCCAGCCTTCCTTCCACAAAATAACCTTTTCTGCTGTCCTGGTCCTTGGGGATTAAAAGGAAAATCCAGTATAGTCAGGGAGAGCCTTTTTGTATTCCCTGTGACCTCCCTGTTTAATGAGCAAGGGAGCCAAGTGTGGCATAGCTCTGCTGACAGCATTCCCTGTTCCTGGGAGTAGAGACCTGGCTCCTTGCTGTTGGGTAGATGTTGCTGAAGGGCTGGGGCAGGGGACTGGTGAGGAGCTGTGTGTCCCTAGGCAGCTGCAGCTGGTGCCAGCTTTTATCCAGGAAGATCAAGACGGTTTCCTGCAGTCCATCCCTCAGGGACAATAGCTGCAGCAGTGAGTCACTGGTGGGCTGGTGGCAGGGAGGGAGGCACAGATCTTCATGGCTTGACTGACACATTAATGTGCAGAATGAGAGCATGCCTTCCACAGGGGTCTGCTCTCCCTGTTGAGAGAGAAGGGGGGGAAAAAAGAAAGCGAGGGAGAAGGAAAACAACCAAGGACCTCCCAGACTTGAGTAGCTTGTGCAGACATTTGCCCGAGCCTGCAGCCAGCCAGCCAGCAGCAGCGTGGAGCCAGGAACTCCCCCATCTCTGCTGGTGACACCGATGGTTATCTTAGCCTGAAACAACAGCCAAGAAGTCCTTCCTCTCTTTCTGAACTGATTAACTGATTGATTGCTATCAGCCCTTTTCTTCTGGCATCCCTGCACGCCTAGGAGGGGAAGGGAGTTGCTCTTGCTTCCCATGTTCTCCCCATACTATTCATAAATCCATTTGTCCAACAGTTAAGGGTTTGGCCATCCCTTAACCCTGGGTAAGGAAGGGGAGGGGAGTTATGGGTGCTGTTAGGAGGAACAGGGAGCTTGGCTCTGGCATAGGCACTGGGAATACTCGGTACCCTGCTGGCAGGGACATCAGCTCTCGGGTTTAACTCTGGGAGGGGGATAGATCTGCCTCTTCCTGACTACTCTTTGCTTCTATGCTCCTGCTCTTGCCTGAGCTGCTTTTCTATCTGAGCAGACTAAACTATCCCTGAGGTCCCTGGCTTTGGATGCAGCATCTAAGATGATTTGACCTAGTAATGAGTCAAAAATGTTGCTGGTCTGAGCTGCTGACAACAATAAAAGCTTTTAGAATTTTTTAAAGGTGCCTCCTAAGTCGTGTGGCCTCAAATAACTAAACACTTGCTTCATATTTGGGGTTGAGCTCAATATTTTGCATACCAGCCTTTTTCCCCTCTTGAATTTGAGGCTGGTTTTTGTTTTCTTTAACTCTTGGGAGGCCGTGTGAAGCTGACCCCCAGCCGCCAGCAGCAGTGGGCCAGGAGGGGCCCAAGGGGAATGTTTTGCCAGCAGCCTTAAAGCAAGAGGGGCTCAGCCAGCAGCTTGCTTTGATTGGGGAATAGCCACCATCTGAGAGAGGAGACTGGGACAGTAAATGTCCTTGTGGAACTCTCTCCTTGGCCTTTTGGGAGTTAGGCTTTTCTCCTCCCTGAGAGAGAAGCAACTTTGCTTTGTTTCCAGTCAGCTGCCAGACTCCTTTGGAAGCATAAGGACTCAGCTCTGCTTTGTGCTGCCTCTGGAGGAGTGACACAGGACCCACGTTTATCTCCAGCTCCCCATCTACACACAGACTCCAGGGAGGAGAAGAACTCTCTTCATTCCTGCTGGCTCTGCCAAGCTGTTGTGGCTTGGGAGGAATGAGCTGACTCTCCTTGCACGTGCCTCATCAGCTGAATTGTTTTATAGAGCTTCACTGATTCCTGTCCAGCCAAACCCACTGTTTGCCACAGAACATCCATTGCAGCATTGCTTGCCCTGTGAAACCATTGCCACCAGGAGCTATGTGTGAAGAAGAGATCTGAAAGAGCCTTCACAGGTTTCTGAGGCTGCAAACCCATTCTTGTCTTTTGCAAGGCTTTTTTACCCCTTTAAAATGAAGAGCAGTGGGATGTGAGTGCCTGACAATCAATCTCTTAATATGAAGTGATGGTAGGTAGCATTTGCTGTGCCTCTGGGGGCCTGTCTCTGCTTAACTTACCCCTTCCCTTCCCCTGCTGCAGTTAAAACCAGCAGCTGTGATAACAGCAGCTCTAAGATGGTTGTTGATCCAAGAAATATTGACTGTGGGATGCCTTGTAGGGCTCTCCGTAAAGAGAAGTCAAATGATCAGCATCATTCCCAAGAAACAAGCATTTATTTGTTCATGTCACTCCTTAGTTTTTGTAGGGGTTAGCACACAGCTCTGGCTGTTCAGAATTGCTTCCTGCTCATGGATGGTATGAGAAGAGGGGGGGGAAAAGATGCCCTGTAATGCAGGGTTCAGTACAGGAGATGTGACTGCCTTGAGGAAGAGTGTAAAAATACAGACTGCTTTTACCATGTCTTAAGCTCTCCAACATGTGAGAACGTCCAGACACCCAAGTCTAGCAGCACATCTGGTGCAGACTGGCTGATCTCTGCTGGAGTCTGTGGAGCTGCAGTTTTACCCCTGCTCATCTTGTCCACGGATCCTGAAGCTGGGAGCAAGGAGAGGTGCTTGCCAAGCAGTTAGTCCTTTAGTGTGCTTCTCAGAGGTCACTACTTGAGACACTGCCGCTTGTCTGTGGTTACCAAGGCATCTGTGAGCGACTCCTGAGAAGCTGTTTTAGTCCAGCAGGATGATGAGGTGCAGTGCTGGGCAAAGGGATGAGTTGTGCTGAGCTCTGTTCCTCTGAGGGCAAATGAGGGATGCGCTTGGGAAGAAGGCAGTGAGGCAGGGTGGTGAGGTGCCTTTCCACTTGGGCTGAAGCACCTGAGCAGCACTGCTGGCTTCCTCTGGAAGAGGAGCCGTGTGGCAGGAGGAATAAATCCATGCCTGTAGCATTCCCGTGGCTTGTTGGTGCACACGGGGGGCTCCGGGGTGGAGCAGGAGCCATGTCAGCCTTCCACTGCTCTTCAGCCCGAGGTGCCCAGTTCTCAGTGGGGTGACTCAGCTGGGATCAAACCCAGCCCCCTGACTGTGCTGGGGAGCTTGTCATGGCAGTTCACAGCTGGAGAGGCAGGGCCATCTGACTTTAGCATCCCCTTGCTGTTACAACACTCCTGCTCTGCCAGACCGAAAGCGTGAATCACTTGCCTGCTCTGCTGCCGATACCCTGAGCAATCAGGCTTGTTGCTCTCCAGCAGAGGCTTCCTTTCCTTGTGGATGAAGCCATCCTGTTGAAGGGGTAAAAGCAAGAGCAGAGGCCTGGCTGCAGTGGGAAGTGGTTGTGTCAGCTTTCCAAGGGCATCTGCATGCTGCAGGACTGGCTTTGTTTGTGTGTGGAGGAGAGGTTTAGAAATGTAGTTCCTTTGGCTCTCCTGCCTCCTCCAGAATGTGTGTCTGTGGGCCTTGTGCAGAACTGCAGCTATTTTCTGTGGCTGCTCTGCTCGGGGAGATGCGCTGCATCCTGGGAGCACTGAGGGTGGCGGATGCTGGGGTTTGTGTTTCATCTCTGCCTGTGCCTCCGGCCTCAGATCTTTTCACGAGGGTTTTGATGTTTTGAGCAGATATCAGGCTGCTCTTGTCTCCTGTTGTGCAGCACAGCCTGTGAGAAATACTTGGCATTGCTAAGTGCAGAGATAGTTTTTGTTTATTCCATTGTTGATGTTTGCCACTTGCACTGGAAAAAAAAAAAGAAAAAGCAAGGGGAGGGAATAAACCCGAGAAGGTCTGCAGCAAAAATAACTGACACAGATGCAAGAGATGAGTCTAACTCCTGTTCCTGCTGAGCAACTGATGATGAGGCAGTACTTGCTTTCCCAAAATATATCAGGGAAAGAGATACTGGTGCTGTGCTGAGGGATGTTCAACACCCACCACTTTGTGTGAAGCCTGTGAGTCACGGGCACTTTCTGCTTTCTGGGATCTGCTCTGAGCTCCCTTCACTTGATCACAGACCCAAGCCCACCGTTTTTTTTAGAATTACTGATGTTACAAATACTTAATTTAACCCATTAATGTAATACGTCAATCCCAGGGCCTTTTCCAGGGAAATCCCTGTTGGGGGTGAATGAGGTGATGGTCTTGCTGGGTGGTTTTTCTTTACCCAGCCTGAGTGAAGGAGGTGGCATCTCTTAATCACCTGAAGCTTCTGTGGTGCGGTGATGGTGAGTAGCTCCCAGCCCACAGAGGGATGGAGGTGAACAGGCTGGTAAATTGGCTTTTAACTATGGACAAGCCTGGTTCAGATGCTGAGAGAAGGCTCAGGTGTCTAGCACAGGTGCCAGCCTCTGTGTGCCAGCATGACAGAAAGGAGCCCTTTGCCCAGGCTCCTGGCACGGACTGGGAACTTTTCACTTGGAGATGTCACTTTTCTCAGGGAGTTTTTGTGTTTCTTTAGCTCTGAGTTTATTTCCATCGACACTCAGCCCAAATGTGACTCGTTTCTCCCTGCAGTTGGTGGCTGGTCCATTGTGTTCTGAGGAGGGAAGTGGAGCTGCTCAGCAGTTGTGCAGAGAGTGGGAAGTCCTCCTGTGCTTTTGATTCTTAACAACCAGAGTTGTCTTTGTCTGGTCCAAAACCCACTTCTTTGTGGAAAGAAGCTGGTGCTTGCCAGCATCTTTGTGGGCAGCCTCAGCCTGGTTTAACTGTAGTTTATTGTGGCCTTGGGGGAGCGACTGCATTTGAAGGGTTTGGGTTGGGAGAAGGGTTCCAAATTAAGGACAGCAAACTTTAGGAGAAACATGTTGTGAAATAACAGCAGAGCTGCTCCAGGTGTACCAGGTTTGTGGGGTTTTTTTGTTTGCTTATTTTACTTGGGACCTTGGCATAGCCATGACTTGCTAGGCAAGAGGTAACTGGGCTGGCTTGCTTTTCCAAGCCTCTCTGTGGATTGCTGCACAGCTGCTGTGGGAAGGACCCAAAGACAATCTGGGGGTTGTGTCAAACCTGCCTTCTGCAGGGTCTGTGCTGCTCCCTTGCCCTCCACAGAACAGCCCTGCGGTGTTGGGTGTTGTCAGCTCAAGCAGTCGAGGAGGAGAGCGGGTCACGAGGGGTGACTGGCACCTCTGGCCTGCCTGGCCTGGCCTCTTTTCCTGCTGAGGACATGCACAGGCAGCAGCAGGGGCTCTGTAGTTCACACAGGAAACGCTGGGAATGGTGCCCTGCTTCCTCACCTCGTGTCAGATGAGGTTATTTGTAAACCAGGGCGTGGCAGAGCAGCATGCTTATTTTATTCCCTTCCTGTCAAAGCCTGGAAAAGCTGGAAAGAGCTTCAGCTGGCTGTAGTGGCACAGCTGCTATCTGAGCTGTGTCCTGCTGTGGCCATGCTGAAGGGTTGCAGGAAAAGGGCAAGAATGTTGGCATTTCCCTTGTAGGCCTGGCAGGACAGAGCAAGTCTGAGAGCTGCTCCTTCCCTTTGGCACACTGAGCCAAGGAAAGCACCACCTTGGCTGTTGGCTCACCTACACAGGTGTCTGTCAGGAATAGCTTTTGGAGCTGCAAGCAGGGCCATATCACAACCTGTGTCACTCCTCAAATGCTTCTTGAGAGAGCCAGCCTCACTGGGAAGTTTGGGGAGTTTCCCATGCTGCTGGGGAAGTTCTGAAGTGGAAGGTTGGCTGGTTTCTGCTGTGTAGCTGTGCAATGGACCCGGAGGAGGCAGCCTCAGCTTCTTCACCAACTGAACAGAACCTGGTCACCTCACAGCTCTGACTGTGTTCCACTCTGTTTTCCTAGGCGTCTGCCAAAATAATCCTAGGGTAACTCTAGGGATGCAGCGTGTTGGGGCCTCAGAAACAGCATTTGGGTGTTGCAGGTTGGTAAAGAATCCTGGTTTATTGTTGACAGGCACAGACCAGAGTGGTGGCATTTGCCTGCCTTTGGGTTGGGGACATTTTAGCTCCTGAGCCCCACAGCAGAGATGGATAGAAGGAAAAGGAGAGTGCGTTTGGGAGAGACACCTGAGGCACAGATCCTGTGTCCCAAAAGCCTCTGTGTCTGTAACACAGTTCTGACAGGAGCTCTGCCCCGCCAGGGGTGTTGCTGCCCTGCTGAATGCTTTTCTCCTGATCTTACAGAATGATGACCTCAGGAACCTGTCCCTGTCCGGCCACGTGGGCTTCGACAGCCTCCCGGACCAGCTGGTCAACAAGTCAACGTCCCAGGGCTTCTGCTTCAACATCCTGTGTGTGGGTAGGTCACCTGCTGGGCCCTCAGGGGGCACAGCCCCACACTCACACCTTCTCCCCCCCTGCCCAGGGCAGGGCTGAGCCGCTGCTGGCTGTGCTTGTCTTCCCAGAGCAGCTCCATGGTGAAAATCTAGTGTTCCTCTTTCCCCTTTCTCTGCTCTGTCCCCTGAGTAAGAGCATGGCAAGTGCTGGCTGTTGAAATATATCCCTTTGATCATCCAGTGGTTCTGCTTTCCCCAAAGGCTGCTCGTGAGGAAACTGAGTGAACTTGGGAACTAAATGTACTTTTAATAGGGTGCTAACTTAAATCTGCTTTTCTCTGGGTTGGGTGTGGAGGCTGTTTCTCACCAAATTGCATCCCTTCTCTTCCAGTGTATCCTTACATTCTTAGTTTCTCCACTTGGAAACGATGCCGTTTTTAGTCTCCAAATGATGTACTGGAGAACAAAACCTGTTACCTGTCCTCTGCTCTATTTAATCTGCAAGTTGGTTTAATAGCCTGAGTTACTTTTCCCAAGTTGTTCAGAGGGTGAAATATGAGGAGGCGATATCTTCTGTTGGCTCTGGGGAGGTAGCTGCTGTCTTGGTACTCTGTGGATACTCTGCAGTTGGAAATCCATTGCTCAGCCCCAGGGAGCTGTGAGCCAAGCCAGCTTTGGCTTGTCAGTGAACCCAGAATCTGGTTCTTTAAAGGGACAAAACTGCTGGGTTTTTCTCTTAGCTTGGCAGTGCAGGCTGCAAACATCTTTCCATTCATTGTTCATTTAAGCCTCCAAGAGGGGGGAGTATTGTCCCTTCTAATTAGTTACATTAATTAGCTGCAAAAACCCCACGACCCTCTGACTGTGATTTTTCTACAGCAAATTGAGAATTTCTGTGAGCTGCCTGAAAAGAAATCCAGCAAACTCAACTCCTCTCTGTAGCTTTGTATGTGAAAGGAGGAGATAAGAGAGTAGTTGCACTTCTGCACGCTCGAGCTCCCAGCCCTCACATGACTCTCCTAGCAGCATGAAACCATTTCAATCCAGCAGGGAACAGCCCGATTAGCAGGCAGCTCTTTGATCAAAATGGCATAAATTAATTGCCTTTCTCTCTTGAAGTAAATATGCCTTTCTTAGCGTGACTTAATATGTCTCCATTAGCTATTTGATCCACCTCTTTTTTCCTTGTGAAATGTGCCCATCCACCGATTTTCACCCCATATTAAAGTTTCACACAAACTGCTGCAGCTGCCCAAGGAACAGAAATCTCAGCCTTGAAAAAAATTACTGTTTAAAATTGTGATTTGAGAGAGGGCACAACTTCAGTGTTGTAACGTGAGACTTCTAATGGGGATGTGAGATGCTGCAGAGCCTATCTGGCATAGAACGCAGCAGTTCACATCAGGAGCTCCCTAAAAGTCACAGCTTCAGCCACGGGTAGTCTGTGCCATCACTTTGGGACTTGGCTTTCCGTGTGGGTTGCCTCAGCCCACTCCTGCTCACAGCATGGGTAGCAATAGCTGCTTGAGAGTGTAATTGCTAAACAAACAGTTTTGACTGAAAAATGGGATTTAGGCTAATGCTTTCATCCATGTTAGTAATTGCACTGGGGATTAGTGAAACTGTAATAGTTTAAAAAGTTGGTATTTAAGCAGTATGCCTTTTTTTTAAGAACTCTGTAGCTGTTTCTGTGTCTCAGATTTTTATTGTCTTAAGTTGCACTATGGGTTTCGCATGATCTTCTTGAGGCAACAAAACTGCCTTAAAAAGGCTGAAACAAAATCAGGGAATCAGGTGTGGGGTTGAGGGAATGCACAACTTGCTACCATAAAGGAATTTCCTGGGGCAGTGGTAAAGATGGGCTCTGTCTCTGAAGACATCTGTCCCCGCAGGGATTATCTTGCTTAGCGATGTGCACGTAGCCTAATTCCACTGCTACCCAAGTGGAATAACTCCTTAACCTGGGGAACGTGCCGGAGAAAGAGGCAGGGGAGAGCAGCAGCCCCGTCCTGACGCTTCTGTCGCTTCTGCCTGCTCAGGCGAAACCGGCATCGGCAAGTCGACGCTGATGGACACGCTGTTCAACACCAAGTTCGAGAGCGAGCCCGCCACGCACAACGAGCCCGGCGTCAGGTTGAAAGCGCGGAGTTACGAGCTCCAGGAGAGCAACGTGCGCCTGAAGCTGACCATCGTGGACACGGTGGGGTTTGGCGATCAGATCAACAAGGATGACAGGTAATCCGAGCTCTGCCAGGACAGAAATCCCAGTTCTGGTGCCCTCTGAGGTCTCCAGGGCCTCTCTCTGTGGGCAGCAGGTCCCTCGCTGTTCTGGGGCTGTTTCCCTGTCCTGGATGCTGCTCCTGCCTAACCCTGTGGAGAGAAATGCAGGCCCAGGGCAGCAGGGCTTAGGGAGGGCTTTCCTTCTCCTACTGTGTTGTGTCCTGGCACATATGGCTGTGGTGGGTGCCATTTGCTCTCTCCTCCAGTTTGAGGCTTCCCAGTCCTCCTTTGCTCTGCTTTTTTTGCAGGGTTTTCTCTAATATTTCACCCACTGTGAGGCCTTACTGCTTTCCTTGCATGTGTCTCTGAGGTTTTCAGCGTGTCATGGTCAGAGACAGAATTTCCATAAGCCGAGAAACCAGAGCAGCAGTCATTTCGCAGACACACCTAGTGATGTCCGTGAAGCTGCCCTTGGTGGGGGGGGAACACATGGAACAGTTTTCTTTGCAGAAGCACAAACAGCTAATTTGAATAAGGATATGTTACACTACGTGAGCTGCTTTTTCTCCATTGAAATGGTCCTATCAGAGTCCATGAATGATGCAGTTGTCTTCTGAGCTTTGTTCATAGGCTGTAGCTCCTGAAAAGTCCCTCTTACCTTGTGACTCTCCCTCTTTTAAAAAAGATGATGAGATTTTGGACAAGCTAGGGAGTAGGTCATGATTTCATGTGTAAATTTTATGTTAGATGATTTTTAGTGAGACTGGCAAAGCAGCAGCTCAGACTTGGATTGGACAGACTGCCAAAGGTGTTGTTCTTCAGGGTAGCAGTCTTGTGTGGTTTCCTTGCACCTGAAATTGAGGGCTGTCATGTCTGTTGTGCTTTGCCTGTGCACCAAGTGGAAAGGCACCCTTGTGAAGAGAGACTGTAGGTTGGTGGGCAGGGTCCTAAGAGCAGTGCTTGTCCTGTGCCATACAGAGCTCCTGAGTGTCCATCAGTGGTCCCAGCAGCCAATCCCCTGCTTTTCTCTGTGCCTTCTCCCCCCAGCTACAAGCCCATAGTGGAATACATAGACGCACAGTTCGAAGCCTACCTGCAGGAAGAGCTGAAGATCAAGCGCTCCCTGTTCAACTACCACGACACGCGGATCCACGCCTGCCTCTACTTCATCGCGCCCACCGGACACTCGCTCAAGTCCCTGGACTTGGTCACCATGAAGAAGCTCGACAGTAAGGTACTGGCTGCCTGGGTCACCACGGCCCTGTAGGGCTTTCATTATCTTGCCACCTGCTCAGGAAAATCATGTCTGGGTTTAGCGGTGGAGAGCTGTGGACAAAAAGTGTGAGAAGTGTACCTGGGGCAAGCTGCTACAGTGGCTCGTTATTCTGCTTCACGTGCTGCAGAGATTTATTGGGAGTTTGGACTCCTGCTCTTTTCCAGCTCTAGCTTGGCCACGTGCTCCCCAGGTAATCTTTAAGGTCAATAAAGACAGTTTGGGTCATCTTGCTAAACAGTAAAAAAACAGTGGAGGTGCTGTGTCTGCTTGCTCTGACTGCATCCAGCGAGACAAAAGCAGTGATTTGATCTGCTGTGGCAAATGCAGTGGTGTTCTAGCTGTAATGTCATTAACAAGAATCTGAATAAATATGTTACTTGGCTTCTCCTCTTCCAGGTACCCTCATGGGCTTGGTTTAAACCATGGTTCAAAGGAGATGGCAACTCTTCTAGGAAAAATAACTGAGGTGCAAATGTAGAGCCTGAGTAGCTAAACTGAGCCTTCTCTGTGCTCCTTTACATCATGATTAAGCAATTTAAATCAGTCCACTGTGCACCTTTTGGCTCATGGGATCCTGATTCTGCAGGATATCGGTGATGACAGTGGTTCTTCGTTTCCTAGAGAGGCCAATCGATTGGGTTTTATGTGGTGATGGAGAAAGTTCCTTGCCTTCTTCAACTGAAATTAAGGTTATGGAGATTTATCCCAAGTGAGCTAATTGACATTCCTGTTCTGTCTTTTGGCCAAGGGGGATTTAATAGCTCCAAACAGAATTAAGTGATGTACTAGTAGAGGATTTTCAAGTACTGTAGTTAAAGTCCTTCCATATAGGTCGATATTACCGTTATCCTCAGTACAATTTCTGTCTGCTGTTGCAGGGAAAAGCAAACCTGCAAGATGAAAAGCAAAAACTGTCCCTCTGAAGGGAGGAGACAGGGAAAGAAGGCAGGATCTTTATGCTTGCCAACAGCCTGTCTAGAGAAGAGAGTAACTCATCTTTCATCTCAGAGCTGTGCAGGGAGGAGTGAACCCTGGTCAGTGTCTGGGGGCACACGAGGGCACACAGGTGGAGGAAGTGTGCCTGTGTTACTGCCATGTCCCTGGGCTGGGTAGGCAACATCTGCTTCCACCTCCCGTGGGGTGACAGCAGCTCTGCTGCCCCTCCGGTGTCCCTGGTGACACTCCCCAAGCCAGGGTCTGTGACAGGCTGTTTTCTGAGCGTGGCTCCTGCAGAAATCCAGCCAGCTGCAGTACCGGGGGATGTGCAGAGATGGTGGTTTCCTTTCTTTTTTTTTTGGAGCAGCTCATAATAATCTATGACAGCATTTCCTGTCCAGCCAATTCGGATGAGGAGGGGAGCATGACAGGACAGGAAATAGCATGTTGCCAAATTGCATTTGACTTCTTTCTAAGGCCATCATCACTGCTGCCTGGAAATCCTGCCTGAGGTGGTGCTGCTGGCAGCAGCAGCTCTAGGGAAGTTCATCTGCTGGGGGTGCTGGCTGGTGGCACTTCAGGGCTGTCACTGCATGTCCTGCTCTGTCCTCTCCCAGAGACACAACCCGTGCGGTCCTGTATGCAGAAGTGCTGTCCTGTCTTGCAGGTGAACATCATCCCCATCATTGCCAAGGCTGACACCATCGCAAAGAACGAGTTGCACAAGTTCAAGAGCAAAATCATGAGCGAGCTGGTCAGCAACGGCGTCCAGATCTACCAGTTCCCGACCGATGAGGAGACGGTGGCCGAGATCAACGCCACCATGAGTGTATGCTGTCTGGGGGGGTGGCTGCCCTTGCCTTGCCTGGGCCTGTCATTGGTGGCCATGCTGCGTCTTGCTTGGCTTTAAAACTGCAATTTAAGCACGGACGTCAGCCTGGCCAGAAGGCTCTTGGGGGCTGGCCATACCTGGTCTGATAGGTTTCCTTGTGTGACAAACACTTCTCCCCCGCCGCAGTTCCTTCCCCTGCTGCAGTATTCCCGTCTCAGGAAGGGAAGAGGATGGGAGGCAGGGCCCCAGTGTGGTCAGAGCAGAGAGCTGAGGTTTGGCTTTCCTGTCCCAAACGACCACTTGCTGCTTGGTGGGGGTGATTCATTCGCTGCCGCCTTTGTTTCGGTTTCCGCTGGGAGCAGGGCAGCAGCACTGATGTTCCAGTGCTCCAAAGCCCATCAGCAGCTCTGGCTTTCACCTCCTCCCCTGCCTCTAGACACGGGGTGGGAGTTAAGGGCACTCAGGGCTAGACGGGACCTAACATTTTAGTGGCGGTTATCAAGGGAGGCAGCTCTTTGCTATGGGCCTGACTCGGAGTGCAGAGGGAAGAATCTGAGCTCAGGGCTGCTGGCAGCGAGGTGTTGATTGGCCCCAAGAGGATGTGCCAGTCCTAAAGCAAGTGCACTCACGTTAAGCTATTTCCTTGCCACTTGAAGGCTGTTGTGAGTTTTGCTGCTCAAGGGCTTGTAGATGGGCAATCATCTCATCCCGTTGAATGTTAGGCCCTCTCCAAAGCTCCCTGTTGCCTCTCTTGCTGTTTAGAGCAGGGAGAAGCTGGCACAGAGAAGGCATGTGGCTCTGTCAGGGTGCGTTGTGTGCAGTGCTCTGCCTTCCTCAGGTGCAGCCTGGCTGCTGGGAAACCCCTTTGCCGGATAATCCCATGTCCCCTGCCCTGACTTCATCCCCTCCCACCCTGCCTGTGACCACGGCTTGGCTGACACAGCTCCTGCTCCCAGAGCTTGCACCCAGCCCCTTTGGATGCTGTTAAGGCAGGGAGAGTTCCGCTGGGCTGGGCTGGCAGCTGAGGCGAGCGAGCTCCCTCCTGGCAGCAGCCACACTTCTGGGAGCAGATCCCAGATTGTCGCCACCACACCCACGGAGAGACCTGGACCGAGCCGAGCTCCATGACTCAGACGTGTCAGCCCAAGGCTGGGTCAGCTCCGCTCTTCCCCTTGCTCACAGCTTTGCCCTGTGTAAGAGGAAGCATTAACAGTTCTTTGTAGCAGCAAAATCCCCCTGAATTTGGCCTTCCCTGAGAGGATGTAGTGTATTTTCCTTTTTATTGTTTCACGGTTCTTTTTTCTCGCTGTTCAAATTCAGTTCCAGTTTGTAAGACTTGTTCTGTGCTTAAGACAGTAGTGCTTTGTAATGAAATGGAAAATAATGTACATATCTTGTATGTTAGGACTTCAGAATTTTGGGCTTTAAGTCTGATCAGGTTTCTCATCCAGATTGTCCTGTTGCTCTTCCTGAAACACCAGACGAATTGCAAAGGCATTTAAACAACTTAAATTTAGCTGAGAGAGCTGCCCCAGTAAACAGCTTTCTTGAGAAACAATTTCTGGCAAGGCAGCAGAGGAAATCCCCGGCCTCATTGTCCCTTTCCTTTTGTAGGTCCACCTTCCTTTTGCCGTGGTTGGCAGCACTGAGGAAGTGAAGATTGGCAACAAGATGGCAAAAGCCAGGCAGTACCCCTGGGGTGTCGTGCAGGGTACGTTACCAAGGGCACAAGCAAGGCCTCCTCATCCTGTCCCCTTCTGATCCAAGAATAATTTGTTCTGTTACTTCCATCTCTGGATTGCCCTTGCCAAAATCTGTCTTGAGAGAGCACAGCTTAGATCTGAACATGGGCATCTGGACATGCAGCCAAAAGTTCTGTCCTGCAGGAGGGCAGAGCTTGGCCAGGGCACTGTTTGCAGCCCAGGCTTTACTGAAGCTGCCAGAAATCCAGAGCTGATCCTTGCTTTCCAGCAGCACTGAGAAGTACAGGATTGAGATGGTGATGGTCTCCTTGTGGCTTCAGTTGTGCATCCCATTGGAGAATGGCCCAGGAAGCTGCAGGGAAGCATTCACGGTGCAGTTGTGCACAACTCTCTGGTTTCTCAGTAATACCAGCTGACCCTGAAGCAGCTTCAGAGACTTCAGCTGTGCTCACCAAAGGATGGTACTGGGAAAAACAGGAGAGAAGCTGATGTGTTTGGGAGGTCTTGGACTTAAACCTGTATCCTTCTGGGTTCTTGCTGTTCCCAGAGAACTAGGACTAGATAGTTGGAGATTCAGTTTAGGCTTTGCCTGTGCGAGCCCCTGTGAGTGCTAGGATTTCGAGTGGGCTTGGGTGGGAAGTGAAATCCTGCGAGCAAAGACATCATCACCTTGCTGGTGCCAAAATGGATGGGGAGGTGGGAGCCCTGTGAAGATGGGCAACGCACAGATCTTGCAAATCCAGTGCAGGCCTTGAACTCGGGCCCGTGCTGGCGTGGGATGGCTTCAGCCCCAGTTCAGCAAGGCGTTTTGGTGCGGGCTGACTTGGAGTTGTGCTCGTGCGCCTGAGGAGCTCTGAGGTTTGCTACACTGGGGCCCAGATCTAGGGAAGGGGGGAGCCCAGCTCCCGAGTTTCATGTTCTCTCTGTGGATATTGTCATTTTTGCAGTTGAAAATGAAAACCACTGCGACTTCGTGAAGCTGCGGGAGATGCTGATCCGAGTGAACATGGAGGACTTGCGGGAGCAGACGCACACCCGGCACTACGAGCTGTACAGGCGCTGCAAGCTGGAGGAGATGGGCTTCAAGGACACGGATCCAGACAGCAAACCTTTCAGGTAGGGACGTGCAACCCAGGCACTGCTGTGCTCTGCAGTCAGCTCGCTCTGCTGCTGCTCAGGGCCGCCTGAAATTCCGGGCAGGAGCGGTGCAGCCGCGTCTGTGCGACAGGAGGGTGGCCCGTGCATTGGGGATGTCCTGGGGGAAATGATCTTTTGTCCCTCCTGGAGCTCTCCACAGCTGGTCCAAGGTGAGCTGTAAAGAGGGTGCCACGGTCTCATGCCTGAGGTTTGGCTGATTACTGAACACATAGTTCATTCTGTCAAACAGCTTTATTGGTCAGCAGCCCAAGCCATTAGCCAGGGACAGCAGCTGTGTGGGAATTTGGGAGGGAGTGTTTGTTTTCTCCCTTCATTTCCTGTTTCCCATTCCTCCCCACCTTTTCCCCGGTAATTGCACCCCCTGCCTCACAGCGTGCCACGTTCCTCTCGGGGCAGGCAGTCAGAATTCCAGTGCACCAGTGGGGGTTTGCCCATGCGAAGGCACGTGTGTGTCAGGAGCTGGCATTGGTTTGGGGTCTTGTTTCTGACTTGCTGAGTTGATGCAGCTGCACCACTTCTGCAGCAGAAACTTGGCTGGAATCAGTCAAGCCCAGTTCTGTTAGTAAGCCCAAGTGTGAAGCTTTATTGGATTTCCTTTCTGGAGAGCAATGGCTTAAGATGGGCTCAGCCCTTCCTTTGGAGGAATCTGAGGAATTTCCATTGCTTCCTGTACACGAGGCCTCTTTTGACCAAGCTATAAGTAGAAAGGAAATGAAAATGTACAGAATTTCTCCATCTGGTACGTGCTCGTTCAGAGCAGTTCACTCTGGGTGCCTTTTGCCTCCAATAAACAAACAAAACCTATGATCCCAAGCTGTTTGGCCGAGGCTGATGTATGTCTGAAACGAGGGAGACATTCTCTCTGAGCTCAGGGATCAAAAGGATGCTTTTCCCTGCATCTTGGCCCCAGGAGCCACAGGAACTGCTGCCCTTCAGCCAGCTTGCATCAGCCAGGAGCAGGGAGCCTTTGGCAAATCTCAGGGAGAGCAGGGCAGGAGGTCCCAGCAAACCATTGGTGCTGTGTGAGGTGTGGAAAAGAGGCACTGGTGATGTCTGACACCCCCACCTTGCTTGGCCAGGCTGCAGGAGGTCAGGAGGGAGCACCGAGACCCCAACATGCATCAGCTCCATGAAGTGGGGGTCTCTGGTGCACAGAGACCCTTCTGCTGTCCTCTGTCTGTCCTGGGCTGGATTCTTGGCTGCTGTGGTTGAGGTTTTCAAAATACTGCTTTTTCAAATAATATTAATTGCCAGGGTGTGGGGGTGTGTTGGGAAATCAAGTTACTCTTGTAGTTTAGGTTCATATGTTTGTGTACTTAAAAGCCAATTCCCTTGTCATCTTTGCCTGTGAGAAGCTGCGGGGATCCCAGTTGGTTTGGACTGTTATTCCTTAGGGCTGTAATTGTTTTTTTCACATGCAGCCTGGGAGTTGCCAGGCCAGTTTCTCTGTGAACTTGGCTCCTCGGAAGTCAGAGTCACTGCGGCAGAGAATGAAGCTTTGAACCGGGGACAATTCAACAGCAAGCCCCTGCCCCTCTCACTCCTGCCAGGGTTTTCCTGCTCGCCCATCACCCGGCATGGTGTGTGTGTTTGGAAGTGAGCTTTGGAAGAAGTGGTTTGCAGTCCAGGATCCGCTGAGCTGCGTGCAGAGCTTTGGCTCCGTGGGGCTCTGCTGCTCCCTAGGACAGCGTGGCACTAATTGCAGATGCAGTTTGTGCTCACTGAGCAGCCAAGGCTCACCTGCCCTCGGGCCTTGCCACGTCCTTCACAAGGGCTTGCGAATTGAAGCTTCAGTGTCCACAGTGAGAGCATTAAATCCAGCACTGAATTTTAGGGAGATGTTGTTTCGAGTCTCCTGAAGTCTGTGTGCTGTGAGAGGTCTGGTTCTGCATGTAGCTAAAAATCCAGAGATCGCTCTTGCCCTGCTCTCCCACGCAAGGATTTTTGTCGTTTTTAGAATCAGTATTTTTGCTTCCATGTGTAGGAAGCTGGTGTGGTCATGTGGAATGGTGTGATTTCTCTGGGGCAGCCAGTGCTGTGCCAGAACAGCTCTGGGCATCCTGTCTGGAGGGGGTGTTTTAGGGAGTAACTCAAGTGCCTGTTAATTAGCAGAGTTAAATACAAGGCTTGGGATAATCTGACAAGTTGTGTTCCCCACCTCAATATTTTATCCTCTTAAAAAACCCCTATCAATAAAGCCATCAAACCCCCCAACACTGCCAGGAAAAGTAAAAGCTTGACTTTATTGGAATTAAAATGTTCCACTGGCCCAACAGTTAATGTATTCCTTAGGCACACGGATGCAACGTGTCTGTGTGACTTCAGTGGAGTTTTCATTTAAAAAATGCTTTTTCAGAAAAGCCTCTTGGGGGAAATAGTTATCATTCCCACACTATCATTATGGCTGGGCTATCCAAATCCATTTAAGGAATAAAACAAAAGAGGAATTTGGCGTCCAGAGTTCCTAAGAGGCTTTAAAAATCTCAGAGGTACATGGACGACATATTTTTATGTCCCAAATATTCACTGCCTATCTGAGTGCTGGGGAAATGAAGGAATGCCAAGGAGTAGAGGGGGAATGAAGCAATCCATTGGTGTGGTTATTTGGAGCAGGAGTGCTGCTGTTGGTTTGCAAAGGAAAAAGGGAGGTCTCCCAGGATAGCTTTATCTAAATCAAGCCCCTGATCTGACTCTATTAGCAATGAGTAGTGCAAATGAGTCCTGCTCAGTGTCAGTGTCATGCCTAATGAGCTGCACGGGGGCGGATTTCACCCGGGTCTGCTACACAAACCTCGCCTGTGGAACGCAGAGACTTGGCACAAACAGAGGGAGGAGGGGAGGCGGTGTGGCTCCGAGGGGTCGCCAGCCCCGTGGGCATCGGGCATTGCTGCAGGCACTCATGTAGAGGCTGCTCCTCTTCCAGGACAGCCACCCCGCCTGCCGAGCGATGCACGGGACGCTGAGCAGGGAGCTCGGCTCGTCCTTTCCATTCGCCTCCCGCTGCTGCCACCTAGCAGCTGGGATGGCTTTCACGGAGGTGATGCCGCCTCTGCTGGAGCGTTTTGTCACAGGACAGCCTATGTGCTGCGCTCTCCAAAGGCTGGAAGCGCCTGGCTGTGCTTGAAACGCTGCTCTGACAGGGTTTTGTGTGCTTTTAACAGTCTCCAAGAGACGTACGAGGCAAAGAGGAATGAATTCCTGGGCGAACTCCAGAAGAAGGAGGACGAAATGAGGCAGATGTTCGTCATGCGGGTGAAGGAGAAGGAAGCAGAGCTGAAGGAAGCAGAGAAGGATGTGAGTATATTGTAACTGAGAGGGTTCTCTGTAAGGGCTTGGGGCAGGGCTGTTACAGAAAATGTCCTGCTGGGGCAGGAAGCTGCTCTTCTCCTGGAGGAGCACGTGCTGCTGCAGAGGTGCAGACAAGAGTACAGCCCTCAGTGCCCACGTTCCCTTGCTCTGCAGGAGCCTGATAGAGTCCACTAAGCACTGAGGGATGGAATATGGGGCTGTGGAAGTGTCCAGAGGCCTGCTGAGTTCCTACAACAATGGGAATTTCAGCTCTGTGTGTGCCAGTGAGTGTTACCTGCAGGGCTTTTCTCACGAGTCATGCAGGCTGGGGACAGGCTGGTGGCATGCAGGCAGTGCAGGGAGGCCTCGGTGCCAGCAGGAATCAGGGTGGAACATTCCTTCCTCTCTTCCCAGCCAGTTCTCACTGTCTCTGTCCCGGCAGCTTCACGAAAAGTTTGACCATCTAAAGAGGACTCACCAAGAAGAGAAGAAAAAGGTGGAAGACAAAAAGAAGGAACTCGAGGAAGAGCTGAACAACTTTCAAAAGAAGAAGGCAGCAGCTCAGCTATTACAGTCACAGGCTCAGCAGGCAGGTTCTCAACAAACCAAGAAAGACAAGGACAAGAAAAAGTAAGCGGATGTCACCCACACCCTTTGTAGGGTTTGTTGCAAGTTTTGGGAGGTTGTTTTTTTCTTTCTTGTTGCATGTCTGTATTTGCTTTTCCCCATTACCAGACTGGAAACAGGCCTTTTCTCAGCCTGATCAAATAAAATATTTTTTTTTTCTAAAGGGTGGGCCAGGGACATGATATTAATTTTTCTCTAGAAGAGTACCTTCAAATTTTTTCTTGAAGTCTGACTGGTGTGGGAGAGCAGTTGGATGGTGGAGTTTTGATTTGTGATCTGTTCAGCATCTTCTGGAACTATGGGATGTTCTGGACTCAGATTTATCTGCCTGAGCCAGAAGTATTAAGGGAGTTGCTACCCGTCCTTTCTTTCACCGGTAGTCTCCAGTTCCCATTCCTTAAGGTTATAGTTGTAAGTAGAAGTAAATTAGAAACCAAAACCACCATGTTATTTTTACATGGGGAATGCTAGTGCCAAAAGTGATGTCTTGGAAGCTTGCTTTAAAGACAAGAAGCTTTGGTTTTGTATTTTTTTTAGAAAAACAAACTACTACGGTACCGTAATTGCAGTTCAATGGCATTTGTGGTTGTATCAAGTTGACATAATAAGCTAAGAAACGTTTACCTTTTAGTCAAGATCATGGCACTGTTTTTTACTACTTCATAGTCATGTCCTAGGAGTGTGATCCTTTGCCCTCCCCTGGCTTTTTCCATTCCTAGTGAGAGGGTGCTCATGGAAGTGCTTAGTGAGTCACCTGTGCTAAGGGTGCTTAGTTGGTACCTGCCATTGGGAAAGCTGGGGATGCAGCAAATCTCACTGGAAAACACTTGGTCAGCCCACACACAAAAACGACAGTTCCACGCTGCTTTCACTGCCCGAGAGCGAAGGGAGTGTTCCTTAGAGTAACAGGGGTGGTGCCACCCCTGGAAGAGCCAAGTGCCAGCAGGGCTGTGCCTCAGACACTCGTGTCTCCCGTGCCAGCCTGGGAGCTGCAGCCTGGCCCCAGCTGTGTGGCAGCAGTTGTGCAGCAGATGCACTGGGGTTTTACAGCTTTTGCCCTCGCTGCATGGCCCTGGCTCTGCCGCTGGTTCTGTGCCCGGCGTGGGTCACTGCTGCCCGGGGTGGGTGGGGAGGGCCTGGGGCTGGTTCCTCAGCTGCTGTAAATTGATGTAGCTCCTATGGAGCTGTGCTGCTCGGTGCTGGCTGAGGCCCTGGGCCCTGCTGGGATGCCTGGAGCGCTGCATGCACGTGCTCTGCTCGGGGAGCAATCCTTACGGATCAGACCCAGGGGCCTCAGGCTGAGCACTGGAACCAGCCACTGCTGGCAGCTAAGGCCCAGGCATGCTGAAACCCCCTTCTGCAGGTAGCTGGGACACTCATCTTCTTTCACCTGACATCTCAGAGATGGTGATGCATTCCCTAAGAAGAACAGGAAGTTTTGAAGACCCTTTTCCTTATCTCTCAGAGTTGGTAGCCTGGTATCTTTGTGAACTGTGCAGTCAGATTTTTTGGTCCCTTAGCTGTAGGAGCAGTGCAGCGCAGAATGGTCTGGGGCGTTCTGTCCCTTTGGGTGGTCAGTGTGAGCTCCTGTTCGGTTCCAGCCTCTCTCCAGGGTGAGACAGGGCTGTTCCCAGCTGTTCCCAGTGACCGTGACAAACGCAGGTTCTGCTCTGCTGCTGCATTCACAGAAATCCAGCCTCGAGGAACATGCCCGTGTTTTAGTGCGCCCTTTGTGTCGCTCCACGCCAGGTGCTGTACCTGCTGCAGGTGTTCTCTAGTGTCAGAGTTACTAACAGAGGCTTTCAAGGGAAATGCTGATGCTCCTGCCTTGTAGCTCACCTTGGTTTTCTAAAGGCTTTCAGTTTCTCTTTGCATTCTAATGTGGAGCTGCAGTTTGTGTAGTTAAGGCTTCCAACCTCTCTCCCTGCTGCCGTGGCCTGTGGTGCTTCTTGTGCAGTTGCCAGAGGAAAGCCTTGCCATGCCTGACCCTTACAGCCTCCCCACAAAGTAATTCATGGGAATGCTTTATTTTCTCAAGGTGGGATCAGATTTCTCCAGTTTGGACAGCACTTTCCACTGTGCTGTGCACGCTGGAGGGAAGGCTCAGGGTGAAATCTGCTGCTGGCCTGACTCCATGAGGGAGAGCTTGGCCTTCCTGATTTCCACACTACTCTTCCAAAAGTTCTCTAGCTTGTACTCTTTTTTATCTAAAATGTTTGGGGCTCTGGCCTGACAGCAGCAGTGCTTGGGGACAGCACACCTGTGTCCCTCAGGCACTGAAGGGGTGGCTGCAGAGCAGACTCTGGCACTTGCCTGGACGTGGGGCTGAGCCCCTACTCTGTGGGGTCTGTGCTTCCAACCTGACCAGTCTGGAGGGAGCTCCTGGCAGCAGATCCAGTGGGAGAGGCAAGCAGCCTTGTGGTGCTCGCCTGCTGCTGGCTGGATGGCCACATGCCTCAACATGTGCCGTTGTGTTGCTGCTCATCCACAGCCCCCCAGGAGCCAGGACCATCTGTTTGGCTTCTGTCTCGGTTTATTAAAAGCTGCTTCTGAAAGCCAAGTGGAAAACCTTTTTTTTTTTCTTTCAGTTTCCTTTCCACTTAAGTTTCCAGTCCCATGTGCCTGGTCCGGCCATCAGGGGCCATGCTAGTCCCTGAGCTGCAACACCCATGTCAGGACCTGGCCCAAGACCCTGTAAAAAGAGGGGTTTGGTGGTGCCTGAAGGATCTGAGCTGGCTGTGAAAGGCATGCTTGGAGACATCCTGGTGTCCAGGTGTGAGATATCTGAGCTGCCTCCTGCAGGGATGCCTGTGGGAAGTACCCCAGGCTGGGAACAAATGAGCCCCAAAGCCACCGAGCTCTGTGGTGACAGGCTGTAACCTGGACCAGCTGAGAGGGTTGGTTGGTCAGTAGCTCTGTCCCTGCAGTTTTTCTTTTTACTTTTGCTTGTTATAGGCCAGAGTAGAGCCCAGCCTTGAGGTTGAATTTCTTTGTAATTCCACAATCCATCTGCATGCCCACCCACTGGAGCGGGTTGCTGGTGTCGGCTCTCCTGGCTTTCTTTATTTTTTTTGCATTTTGAGTTCTATTAGTGCTAACTT
This sequence comes from Hypocryptadius cinnamomeus, assembly GCA_013400635.1. Classification (NCBI taxonomy): domain Eukaryota; kingdom Metazoa; phylum Chordata; class Aves; order Passeriformes; family Zosteropidae; genus Hypocryptadius; species Hypocryptadius cinnamomeus. Next base: position 92,180 of record VYZP01008782.1, on the reverse strand, counting down.
TTTTGTTTTTTGTTCTGTTTTTTTAACTTGCAGTGCAAGCTTCACATAAAGCCTGTCGAGCCAAGGATGTTCCTGCATTCACCTGCTTTTGCAGTAATGTGTCTCTGCCATCTGTTTTCTTTTTATATTTTTTTTCCATTTTTTAACATGAATAACTATTAACTCAGCTAATAACATAGTGGGAACAAGAAGGAAGAGGGATTGGGTGCAGGACTGTGCGAGTGGAAGTTCAGGGGTGGGTGGAGGGACGAGTAATCATGATGACACCGTGCATTTTTCTCACCAAAACCATCAGCAGTCAATTATTTTTGGCCCCCAGTCTGAACCAAGAGTCAGAGTTGGATGTCAGCAGCTCAGGTATTGGCCGGCTCAGGTATCCTCAGTGCTGCTGGCTGTGCTGAGGGATCCCCAGGGAATGGAATGAGTGTTGTAGCAATGTCCCAGCCAGCCCAGGCCATGGCTGGAGCTGGAGTTGAGTCTGACCCACGTTCCTCCGGGAGCTGATGTGTTCAGCAGCCCCAGTCCCTGCCGGGGAGAGGGAGGGGGGTGTGTGTAGATAACCAAGTGTAACTGACCTTGCATGCCGTGACATTTGCATGATAATTTGTGTTAGTTCCTGTTCCGTGCTGTCCGTGCTGGCCTGGTTTTCCAGCCTCCCTTCCAGCTCAGCAGAGCAGCTCCGTGGCTGCCTCGGGGAAGGACCATTCCCAGCGCTGCTCTCCCTGCACTGCTCGCCTCAAACCTTTGGAGCCTCCCTTAAAATCCTGCCTGGTTTCCAACGGGCGGGATCTTAACGAGGCTTAGCAGCCCTCATGGAATCTAATGCCTGGGCAGGGGGAAGAGAGAGCCTTCAGCATCCTCTTGGAGCTTCCAGGGGCGTGTGGGATGCAGAATTCCAGGTCAAGGGAGAGAAGGTGCCTGGACACACAGTCTCTGCGCTGCCCCCAAGCCCTCCTGCAGCAGGGATGATGTCCCATTCAGGTATCCCTAGGACATGCCAAGGAGGTGTAGGATAAGCCAGGTCCTGCTCTCTGGCCAGCACACGGTGCAAGTGGGGCTGTTTAAAGTGGTTTTCCATGCCATTGCTTTCAGACACAGTCATTGCCTTCCTTCCCAAGGAGTGGCGAGCCATGCTTACCCCGTGACTCCTGGATTTCTTCCTCTGCCAGTGCACAGCTAGCACTTGCTCTGCTCCTAGCTAGGCAGTCTCTTCAAAGCCTTCTTTAAACCCTTCTTACACAGAACTCTTCCTACCTGAGTCTCCCTCCACAGCTGTTCGCCTTCTGCTGGATGGAATTTCTCTGGGGGAAAAAGAAAAGGCAGAATTCCCACCTCTTTTAATCACTTTTACCTCAGGTGTTGGATTGGGAAGTGGTTGCAGGTTAGCTTATGGGTTGCCTTGCTTTTTAACCCTCACCACTTAAACATGGCTTTAGGAAAAGGATATCTATGAACCATGTCTTGCACAGAGAGCCAAAATGGATAAATAAGGTGGAAATAAAGCAATTGCCCTTTTTATCCTTTTTTAGACGTTTTAAATTTTTTTTTTTTTAGGTTTTTGAAGTTGTTTTTAAAATTATTATTATTATTTTGGTTGTTGTTGTTTGGGTTTGGTTTTTTACCCCTCCTGGAGTTGCCAGCTGCTCCCTTTTCATCAGGTTAAATAGGTTTGCTGCAGGGTTAGTTGGAAAAATGAAATTCTGGTTCTTGTGGCTTCTGGCAAACCTAGCTTTGAAATCTTGAGTTATGAAGGAAGAAGTTTGAGTTGTTTGCATGAGTTTTTTTACAGTCACATCACATGCCCATCACTGAGTGCTCGTGGCAATATGCTTTGCTTCAGCTGCCTCTGTGCATGTCATCTTTTTAATTACCAGTGTTTTGTGCCAAGTAGAAAACTTAATTTTAACATTTATTTCTCCTGCTTCATTTAACAGCCCTTCAAGGGATGTTTAGCAGGGGAAATCAGCTGAGTTGAGCTTTTCCTTTTTGACAGAAAGCTGTGGCCTAGTGCATTAGTGTCTTTTTGGTTGAGTTTTTCTCCAGCAGAAAACCAGCTGTGTTGGAGAAACTGGGAATAAACCACAAACTTGAAGATGTCAAAGGTACTGTTTTGGTTTTTTGCCAAAGGAGATGGAAATGGCTTTTTTCCCCATCTGGAACCCCTGGGCCATGTTTAGCTTGTTCCTGCTGCTCTTGTTGCTTTTCCTTTCCCCGTGCCTTTTTTCCCAGTAGCCCCTGATGTGCATGGAGTGAATGATACACTCAGGTGTGGCTGGATGTGCTTCCACCTCGGCATGTGAGTACAGCGGGAAGAGACTGACCCTTCCTGCCTCGCTCCTGACAGGAGACCAGCTGTGCTTTTCTGGGAGATGCTCCAAGTCCGCTCACTTGCAAGTGGGGTGGTTAAAACGCCTCTAAAACTGCATGTTCCTCACAAGGTGGATTTCAGTCCTTAGGCTGATACAGGGGAGCAGGAAAGCACGCTGAAATGTGCTTTTTCTGGGATGGTGATGTTCCCAGGGCATGAAGCAAACCCCCAGAATGGATAAGCAAAACCAGTCCAGGTCTCTGCAAGGGGCTGTGGCTGCTCTGTACAGAGGGGGCACACATGGGTCTGGTAGGCAGTGGGAGAGGAGGAGATGGATAAAGGGCTTGTTCCCCCAGAACCTTCCGGGGATCACACAGTTCCTTCCAGGGAGGGCAGTGAGTAGGAAGGTGCCCTTGGAGCTCGTGCTTGTGAAATGCATCATCTTGAGCTGCATCTCCTGTGGCGCTCCAGGAGCCACAGGGGAAAGCAGGCGCTGGCACCCGCCCCGGGCTCCTCTCCAGCTGGAGAGCTGCCGCTCCTGTCACCCCCCCCCGCGTGCTTCTGACGGCTTGAAATCCCAGCGGGGAGCTGCGTGTCTCCCTGGAAGGACATCCCATGGTTCTGCAGGCAGCTCTCCTGCGCTTCTCCCGAGCCCTCCGAGTGCGGATGGAAGTGTCCTTTGGTGTGTGACCGCGTCAGATGTGTCCGTGTGACTCCGGTCCCCTTCGTGTCCCTTCTCCGAGGGCCCGGGCTGCGTGTGCGGGGTGTGGCACCTGCGGTGCTCTCGCCAGCGTGTGCCAGCACGGAGCTCTGCCAATATGAAGGGTTTATCCATGAATGGGAAACAAAGCTGTGAACAGCGGTAGAAATCTTGTATTTTTAATATCCTGATTGCCTTAAACCATAGATGTAGGACTTTATTACCTTGCTATTGGAAAATAACCCATGTTTGTAACTAAACAATTGTGTAACCTACATACAGTGTTAATGCAAATGATATGTATGCATCTGTTAGATATTGTCACTTTATTTGATGTTAAAATATTTCAGTTTTTGAATTACAGATGGAATGATAACCTTCTAGCATAAGCTCAGTTATTTCTTGTATATGCTTCAGGCTGCAGATCCACCTAGTGCCAACACTTGAAGTGGGGAGAGGAAATATATTTTTACCCAAAGCTTTGGTCTTCGCGTGGCCTCTGTGACATTTGCTGTTGCCTTTCTGTGGTAGGGTGACAGGAGGGTCACCTGTCAGCCTCTGCCTCCTCAGCAGGTTGTTCTGTGCTTCTGTAGGTTCGTGCTGGTGTTTGTCAGTCGCTTTTTGTGGCGGTCATGAGCTTGTTCCCCACCCTAGCCGGTGTCCTGGGGAGCTCAGGCTGGACTCGATGTGTGTGACACCTGCCCAGTACATTCCCTCCCCCATGACTTAGATTAAATTGTTGTTCCTCCTTTGTTCCACCCCCCCCACCCCATCCTCACTTTTTCATTTCAATTCTGAACCTCTTTTTCTTTTCTCTTCTGTTTTTCTCTTTTTCTGTAGCTTCTTCTTTATGTAACCGTCACCTTGCCAAAGCCCCCACACCCTCTCTCCCAGTGGACCGTAGGGCACTGGAAGAGCTGCGGATCCGGGCCCCCCTGCCAGGAGAAGAGCCATCTCATTCCTCCATCACGTCTGCCCTCCTCTCCTCCCCCCTTTGTTCCCACCCGTGCGTCTGAGGGTGTGCTGTGCTGTGTGTCTGTGCGGGATCTGCCCGCTCCGGCGCGCCTCCGACAGCGTCCAGGCTTCCAGCTCTGCCAGAGGGAACGGCCGCCGGAGGGAGCTCGGCCACACTGTGACTCGTTGCTCTGGGTTAGTTGGATTTTTTTGCCTCCCTCCCCACTTTCTTTTGCCGTTACATGCACACGCTGCTGGTGGCACGCAGAATGACAGACTGGGGGTGAGTGTGCAAAGCTGGAGGATTTAATTTCTGCCTCAAGCCTGGCTGCTTTGGACACCACAACTTCATCTCGAGGGCGTCCTGTGCTCCTCTGGCATGGCTGGAAATCTCTCCGTAGACCTGGTGATGTTCCCAGTGTGTCACTGTGTGACGGTGGATGTCCCGTGCTGTGGCACTGATGGAGCCTGTCCTGGACAGTCAAGGCTTTATTTTCTGGCTGTGCCTTGCTGTGGGCAGAGCAGGATTCTGGTTGCGTACAGCTGAGCTGCACTGGCTCGCACTTAGATCCAGGGCTTCATTTTGTTTTCATGAAGCCTAATTAGTGATTATTTTTTTAACAGTCCTGAACGTGGGCAAGTTGTTAAAATTTCTACCTTGTTTACTTTGGAAGTGAACTCAGTTGAAAAGTGTGAGAAGTGCCGAAGGATTGCTTGAAGGTAAAAACAAAACCTGTAAATGTGTGTAGTGACCTCCAGCTGGTTTGGGATGGAGGGAAGGAGGCAGCCTGAGCCTCTTGGGATGTTGGTTTGTGTAGAGTGATGCACTTTGATTTTTAACCGAATACTAGTGATTTATTCTTTGCATCTGTGAACCTTAATCAAGGCCTTCCCTTCCTTTAACCTGCCAAGGTAAAGCTACCCTCAGTTGGTCTAGGTTTGGCCTCTGGCGCTCGGCGTGTGACATGCCAGCTGCTATGGGGCTCTGCTGAAATCTGCTGGGGTTTTTTTCACAAGCACAATATTTTGCAGCACTCTTCAGTGACAAGGGTCAGCTCCCTGCAGCCAGGTGGAAGAAAAACTGCTTGTCCTGGAAACCTTTGCAACCAAAGAAGTGACTTTATAGATACACTCAGGGAGGTTATTGAGAGTTGGCCTCATGTGTGCTGTACCCTGGTGCGTAGCTGGACTTGCTGGCCGTTGCCCAGCCTGAAGGACAGTGAATATCTGCACAAGTGTAGCTTGGGACAGGACTTGCAGTGATACCAAAACCAGAGCCGGCCATGCTCTCGAGGCTGCAGGGGCCTCAGGTGGTACCCAGTGCCTCCCAGCGGATAGCCAGGTCAGAAACCTGTTCAGTTCAGCCTTGTGAGCACAAAGCAGTGTTGAGGCCACGGCTGGATTAAACCTTGGCTGTGTCTGTCCCTGTCTTGCTCTGCAGAACTCTGTGGGTGTTTGTCTTACCTGGGAACCACCACTTGCAGGATTGGATCCCTGCGTGCCCCAGGCCACCATCCCTACCAAACAGCTGTGGCTTGAGCTGCACATTTTCAGAAAAAAGTAGTGAGTAACCATGCAGCCTGAAAACAGGGTTCACTGTGCAGCCAGGGGCCCCTGGGGCTCAGAGCATGCTGGTGCTTGAGCCTCTCCCATGCCTCATGCAGGCCAGTGTCCCCCTGGCCCAGGTTCTCTGCACACAAAGCTGGTCACTGTTGACTGAGAACGTGCCTTGCCCATGACACGCCTGGTTTAGGCTGTCTTTTCTTCCAGTGCTGGCACCTGTGCCAGTCTGCAGTGCCAGTGGTCCTTGCTGGGGGCCCAAGGGCCTTGGCTGTGGGCTGTGCAGCCACGGCAGCCTGCAGCTTGCCCAGGCAGCCTGCTGGCTACTTGCCCAGCAGCCACCTCAGCCGCTGGATGGCTCCTGCAGGCTTCTGTGACACCCTCTTCCAGGGAGGGAGTCCTCTCCTTAGGTATCCCCTCTGTCCTCACACCTTTTTGTGGTTGTTCCTTCTAAACTCCAAATGGAATTGTTTTAGAAGCCTGATGTAAAGAGAAGCAGATGGCCAGCCGGAATGCCGACCCTCACACAGACTGCCTTTATTTTGCAGCTCTGTAGAGTTTTGCTGTGCTGGTGCCTTGAGTCCTGCTTGCGGCTCTGGAGCTCGTGTCTGCGGGAGGACATAGCGGAGTTAGAGAAGGGCACTAATGGGAATTGGGATGGAGCAGCAGCGTGCCAGGTGAGGCGGCTCCCCTTGGAGAGGGGAAGGCAGAGGTGAGGGAGGATCCAGCCCTGCTGCGAGCAGGAGCTGGCAGCACAGGACCTCTAGAGGTCCCCTGCAGCCCAGGTTTGTGACTGTGGGAATGCTCGGTGGGGGTGCGCGCCGAGCTGCCGGTCACCAAATCCTCACAAACTGGACTCGGCTCGAAGGGAACGGGCTCAAAACATGGAGTAGCTTTCTTACAGGGCAGGTACTAAACTTCATGGGTTTTTTTGCCCTGCGTTGTTGAGGTGGACAGTGTCAGCAGAAGGTTTTGGGGTTGGCTTGGGGTTTTTTCAGGGTAAATTCAGGGAGAACAGGTCCATAAGGAAAACAGTCAGACTCCGTTGGTGGTGGATACAGGGCGGAGGGAAGGGAGCAGAAGGCACGGGCGCTGCCAGCGGTGTCTGTGAACGAGGGGCGGAGCTGCCACAGGCTGGTGGGGGCTTTCCCACAAGCCAGGGCTGGGAGCAGGGCTGGCGACGTGACCTTCAGCTGCTTCCTGCATGGCTGCAGCTCTGGGGAAGAGGTGTCACCGTGGGGAGGGGGAGGTGATTTGTCACCAAGTGTCCCCCAGCAGAGCTGGGAAAGCCACTTCATCCTCTCACAGTTGAAAAGTTGTGCTTTGGGGTTAACCCTTGTGTGGCTGCTGCAGAGGATCCATGCTCTTGTGTCTGGAGGGCAAATCCTTCAGGGGCTCAGGGAAGCCGGGTGCTGGGGGGAGCAGCACAGTGTGAGGATGGGCTGGGGTTGCAGCTAAAGGCTTGGGAACAAGCAACAGTGCTCTGCCGGGATGTGGCTGCTGTGCCTGGGGAGCTGCCTGGGCTTGGCGCACTGAGCGAACGCTTGGGTTGGGAATGCAGGGGTTTTATCCCAGTGCTCCTGTGGGAGGTGCTGGGCTCCTGCCTGCACTGCTCTGGGCCCCCCTGGAGCACAGACCCCGTGTTGGCATCTTGGGCTGGTCCGTGATGTGAAGCACTGGGGTTTGTGGGAAGGTCACATGAATGTGAGGAGTGAAGGGCATCAGGGAATGTTTTCCTGTGGGAAACAAGGAGGCCTGGCAGTGCTCCAGTCCAGCCCTGTGCTCCAGCAGTGAGAGCAGCATAGAACCAGCCTGCTGCTGGAGGTGATGGGGGCCGTGCAGGCTGGGGCTGGAGCGGGCAGCTGCTGCGCTTGCTCCAGGGAAGAGCAAAAACAACGGGGTGCTGTCAGGTGCCACAGCCAGAGAGGTGCCAAGCATCCAGGGCCTATGCCAGGACAGCAGGACACTGCAGAGGTGGCTCACCCGGACCAGGGACGGGGTTTGTGCGTGGCACCAAGGAAATAAAGCGTGTCTGTCCCTCTCTGTAGCCCGCTGGGGCGTGCCTGTGTTTGGGACTGGGGAGTGGGAAAGCTGCCTCAGCAGCCAGGGACACCGAGTCCAGCCTCTGCAGGTGGTTGCTTCCCTGGGCTCGCCAAGTCGGCACTGTGGCTTGGCCGGCTCCAGGCAGCACAAGGAGGCCAGGAAGGGTTCGGGGCAGTTTTGGGAGAGCCACAGTGATGTTGTTACTTGGGTGTGTTTTTGTGTTTTGTAAGGCAGAGCTCTCCCCTCGAGGCTGGCACAAACCGGGGCTGTGCTCAGTGTGGGGCAGCGCATGACCTGCTGCTGTCCTGTGGCTTTGGGAGTAGGAAACAGTGACAAGGACACAGTTACCTTCCCAAAGCAACACACAGCCACGGCTGCAGCACACCTGGGACAGCAAACTGCTCCAGAGGCACCCAAATCTCTCCTGAGGCCCAGCTCCCCTCCTTGCTGTTCCAGCCAGGCCCCTGCCAGCTGGCACAGGCTCCCTGCTCCCACCCTCTTGCCAACTCCTCTCCATGTGTGCGTCTGAGTGCCCGTGTTCTGGTGCAGAGAGTGGGAAATGCAGGAATAGGCCTTTATACTTGGGGTGGAAAGAGCGTGGGGAGGGGAGAAGCCAGTGTAATTGAACTGGGAAAGATGTGTAACATGCCATGGGCTGGAAGCAGGGAGCCCCAGAGCCAGGGATGTCCTGCAGTGACAGGGTGCTTTGCTTGGCGGTGTGCTTGTGACACCTTGAGCCTGCTCAGCAGCCTGGCTTTGGAAAACTGAGCCGTGGGATGAGAAGGTCAGGGACTGAAACTACTGTAAGGACGGCAGGAAGGGCTGGAAGGGAAGGAAGACACACACCCTGCTGAGAAATGTGGTCTTGAGGTGGATTTTCTGAGCCATGGCAGGAAGAAGCCGGAACCCAAGAGCAGGCTGTTGTGGTGCACTACTGCAGTAAGATGGCACCTTGGAAGGCAGGAAGCAGGAGGGGCTCCAGGACAGGGGACATGGAGCAGTGTCCCTGCCAGGCACTCAGCCTGGAAGGGCAGCAGCCGCCTGGAGTGAGGAGTACCAGAGCCAGGGCCAAAGCTGGAACTGCTGGAGAGGAAATGAGTTCACGCTGGGTGACTCCCCTGGCTGCCCAGCACCTCTCATGTCACCTTTCCAGGGGTCTGGCACAGAGCAGCTCCCTGGCAGCCTCCGGGTAAAGCCGAGCCGGGTCTTGGGTGAAAAGCACACCACCAGACTGGGAATCCAGGACAACTTTCTTTATTGCTACCAGAAGGCTTTCATCAGTACAATGGCTCTGGATACAATACCTTCCTCAGGGCTGTGGAGAGAGCTTACAGTCGGGACAGGGTGTTCTGAGAACAGGGTGTCACACGGAGGAGACGCGTTAGAGGTCAGACTCGTGGTTAGGAGTTACATGAACACAAAACTCGAGGCTCGGGGAGTTTTGGTTTGGTTCTGTGCCTGATGATGACACGCGTTGCAAAGCTCAGGCGTCCACAGCCGCCCCGGCACCTCACCCAGCAGTGCTGGGAAACGTGCAGGGAGAACCGGGCTCTGCACAATTCAAGGGTTACATCTGACGGAGAGAACCTTGGTGAGAATCCACACTGAGTGCTACACAGCAAGAAAAAAATGGTTTCAGCTCTAGTGATGCAAAACCCAGTAACTGCTTTCTGTGTTGGGACAGGCAAACTGGTGTAACTGGGAGAAGTGTCTGTGCCAGGCACAGAGCACCTTCACTCTCCTGTGGGAATTACTGAAGTGTGGAGCAGCTTGCAAGCATCGGTTTGGGTTTTTTTCCTGCCTGATCATTTGTTTAAATCCAGTTTTTCAATATGATCACGTTTAAACACCCAACTATTAACAAAAAGAGGTTTTCTGTTTAGAAGGGCAAAAGAAAGCTGTGGTGCAGGTGAGGCAGGACAGGATGTCATGCACGAGACTGGCCGAGAACTAAAAGAGGAGCAGGCAGAAAGGGAGCAAGGAGGGGGTGGGAATGGGATCAGAGAGGCATTAGTTGGCTGGGAAACCTGGAAACAGCTCCGCAGGGCTGACGTGTGAGCTCTCGGATGTAGAGAATGGGTTACAACACACAGGAGCAGAAAAACAGTGGAACCGACAACACTAGAAAGGAACAGGTTTTTGCTACTTTTTTTGTTTGCTTTTTGGGTCTTTTTTTAGATTTTTATACTTTTTTGTGTTTTTAAGTGCTTAAATAGTGGAACTATAATTAGCCGCACAAGAAATAAAATTCAAAAAAGGGTCGGGATTTTTTTTTTTTCCTGGTTTTCTTTTGGCTCCCTTCAGTTCAGCCTGACAAGGTACGGCCCCTTCTCGCCCCGCTGAGGCCGCGGTGGCACTCGCAGCTACATGACAGACACCGGCTGCAGAGGCGGGCAGGGGGACACGCTGCCCTCCTGCCGCGAGACGTCGGCGCCGCAAACGGAGCCCACGTTCTCCAGGGCCACGGCCTCCGGAGCCAGGTCTTCGTTGTAGAGGCGCTTGATGCCGTCGTAGAAGTCGTCCACTTCCATCTCTTCCACCTTGCGCTTGGCGGAGCCTGGCTTGCAGCCGCCGGCGGGGGCGGGCAGGCGCGGGCAGAGCGCGGCTGTAGCTGTGACGGGCGCTTCTGGCCGGCCGTTGTCCTGGGAGAAACCCGGCCCTGGGACAGAGGAGGGCTGGCGGTGGAACGCTCCTCTGTTACAGGTCACCAGGGTCTGCTGGAGGGGACTGTAGACATATACAGAGTTGGGCAGCAGAGAAGGCTGCAGAGTGGAAAGGTGATGTGCCACCAGCTCCCGGCAGTGGATCAGCTGCGCGCTGTCCATCTGGAGTGGGAAGACAAGCAAAGGTACGGCTGCTGTGGGATCACTGGCAGGGCAAGGAGAGGGCACGGGCTCCCAATGCCCCGGCCACCTCCGTGCCTCACTTGCCAACTACCACGGTGACTTCCCAAGATACACCCCCTGCTCCTTCCTGCACCTTGTGGGACTCGTGGGGGGAAGCAGGCACAACTTGGACATATTAAAGGATTGCACTGCCTGTTTTTAGCAGCTGGAGTGTGCTCCCAGAGTACCTGCGAGGTTCCCTGTATGCTGTGAATGAATGGAAGAGCCACTAAAAAGTGGAGTTCTTCCCTGATGTGTTTTCTCCCTGGTGCAGCAAGGGCCCGTGTAGATCAGGGCACACGGCTCCTCCCCCTGTCACGCAGTGGAGGTGGTCAGGACTGAGAGCTGGCAGCACTGTCCCTACAGCTGTCCCTCCAGGCCGAGGCCCAGCCATCCCCACACGAGTGGAACAGCATGCAGCCCTCGGCAGCTGGCCTGGAGCACTGGAGCACCGAGCAGGATGTGGCCCCGGTCCCTCCCCACTCTGTATGCACTGCCCCCCTCACCTGTGCCTTCTGGAGCAGCTCGATGATGAGAGCCAGCCAGTCGGGGAGCAGCTTCTCCAGCTCCAGGCTGACGATGGCCAGCGCCAGCATGGAGCCCTTGAACTGCAGCAGCTGGAAACAGGCCATGCAGTGCAGCAGCTGCTTGGTCAGCGCCGCCACGTGCTGCGAGGGGCTCGGCGTGGGCAGCAGCGCCAGGAGCTGCGGCCTGCTGGACACCGCCACGGCGTGGAACTGCGAGACACGAGCACAGCGGGCAGCTGGCAGCGCTGGCCAGGCCACGGCACTCCCAGGGAACAGTCTGCACGCACAAGGATCCTCCAGCCCAACCCTGGAGACAGCTTCTGCCCCATGGGGATAAACCCGACGTGCCGGACCCACCCAAGCTTGGTGCAGCCCTTCTGGTGGGACCTGCCTGGGCACCAGGCTCTAGGGCTCTGCAAAAGGCTTTCCCATCCACCCTTCCCTCTCCAGTGCCCATGTGGCATTCAGGGGTCCTAGACAAACTCCTCAGGGAAGGAGTGAGGATAAAATTCCACAGTCAACCTCAGGCCACCTCCCTTGATCTCCTCTCATGCGTGGATCTGGCTCTTGGCCATGCAGGTCTGCAGCAGGCATGGATCCACACTCACAGCCTGCCCTTGGGGCTTTCTCCAAGGCTGTACTTGTTTCCCTGCTGCCTGGTGTTTAGCTTTGAGGAAAACCATTGGCAGTGAAGAGTTAAGGGCACAATTTCCAGGACCAAAGGGTCAGATGGCAGGCTCATGTTTTGGATATTGCACTTCGAGAGTGACAACTCTCCTCTGGAATTCTCTGGCAAGGCGCTTTCTTTCAGAAACTACAGGTACAGAGGAATTCCGAATATACTGCAAGGTCTTTGTTCCCCTACAGGTAGAATTTTTGTCTAGGTTCTTGACACGTTATTTGCACTGACAGACACCAGAAAGAATATCAATAGCCCTTGACTTACAATATGAAGGAAATCCAGTGGCGTTGCCATGTGAAGATCCCAGTTCAGTTTATCCAGGATGATCTTCTCCATTCTGCGAATTTCAGCTGGAGAACAACCACAAAAGCTATCCCGAGCCAACACCTTCAGTACTGGAATCCTCTGCAAAAGCCAAGGCAAAAAAAGAAAGGGGAGAACCACTCATTAGAGAAATCCCACCAAATGCTTCGTTCCTGTCCTGGCACGTGGCAGCCGCCAGGAGCAAGCAAAGGTAGGGCTGGGAGGGCAGACAGTCCAACAATGGCACGGTGGGAAGAACAGATTACCTCATCTTCCTCAATGGTCTTTGCAGCGAGGAAGAAGCAGCTGATTGCAATACAGTTCAGGTACTTGGGACGGGCCTGTGGGACAGGAGAGCAGAGAGGGCTCTGTGTCAGTGTGCTGCAGCAGTGATGCCCTGATCCTTCTCTTGGGGCATCCTAAGCCTCAGGTCTCCTTCTGGATGTGCAGGCTGACCTCTGGCTACGCCCTGGCAGTGGCAAGCTGTGCCAAGCACAAATCCTTGCTCGGTGACGTCAGGATCTGCCAGCCCTGTGATCCAAGTGGGCGGCACTGGACTGGAAAGAGCTCGGGTTTAGGCACTGCAGTACAACAGGCAAAGAGAAAATCCTGAGGGGAGCTCGTCCCCTCACAGAAAAGCCACTTCACCTGCTGCAGCAGAGCTCTGCTCCGAGTGCTGCTGCGGGTCAGACACGGAATGGGAAGGGAAATGGGAATTGGAAAGCACTGTCTTTGCCTGGGGAAGTGAAAAATGTATAAAAAACCCCTGTGAAATTAACACTTGTAATTTCACACTACCGTTCCCAAAACTGTGGCCCAGGGATTAGTGAAGGAGAGCTGGTCCCTTCCACAAGGAGACGTTTTTTAGGCAAGGTAAGAGGAATTTTTAGGGGAAAGGGGGATTTTTTTGTGGGCTTGGTACATGTGACCACCTTGACAAGGACCTTCACTCCCACTGGCAGTGTAACAACCGCTGGCCACGGCCACATCCTCCAGAGTGGCTGGAGCAGGAAAAGCAGAGGCTGTTCCTAAACCCTGCCACAGCTGCAGAGCTGTGAACAGCTCCTGGCAGCTGAGCTCTCCTGCCTGTGGTCAGAGATGCTGAAGGCAAAGGGAAATGAAAATCCTGCACTCACAGCCTGCACTTGTGCATGCAGATGTCCAAGGGAATTAATTCCCTTAGGGCAGGAATGGGACTGGGGCCTGCCCAGGGTGCTGTGCAGTGAGATACACAACACTGCTGGCTCTGCGTAACAGCCAGTCCCTGCAATCCCCAAGTCTGCTCCTGGGAAAGGGACTGGTGTTCATAAATAAAATCCCAGAGCAGTCCCTGGTGTAAAACCAGGAGTTCAGCTGCATCAGAGGAATGAGCTTTGTGGGAGAGGAAAACTGGGGAGGGAGCACAAAGACCTGGAGCTCACCCAGGCCAAGCCCCTTTCCCCCTTCCCGCTCGCTGCCCGAAGCACGCAGTGGACTCTGGACTCGCAGTCCCATGCTTTCTGTACACACTCCTTGCCTGCTCCAACTTGCTGGAAGAAAACTTGTACTTCAGGGCATTGGCTTTTGAGGGATCTGAATCTTTGCCACCTCAGCATTTCAGTAAATCAGCTACTTTGGATTCTTAAAAATAATAACTTCCATGGCTTGCACAACAACACGATCAATATTTATTAATATTTAAGGACTGAGTTAATGAATGATGTCACTTGTGTTCTACCAAAGTCTCTCACACGGGAAAGCAGGGGCACAGGACTGGAATGCATCCTCCAGCTGCCATCTCCTAGGGGGTACTGCTTACCCAGCAGGGTGGTGGTGTGGGGTGAGACACGTGCAGATGAGACCATGGATTGCTGAGCAGGGAATGTAACTGAGCAAACGTGGTAAGAGAGAAACTTCCAAAGCCTGACTTCACAGCTGCAGGCCAGGGGTTCCAGGATGGAGCACGCTGTGTTTGGTCACTTGGCAGGTGCAAAGCACAGCCCAGCTAAGGGGGCCAGAGGGGCAGCAGGGCCCACTTGCAGGGAGCCCAAATGTTTCCCCTGCCTTTTTAAGCAGTTTCTATGGAGGAACAGCCTGAAACCCAAAGGGCTCATCTATTCCAGTTGGGTTCAGCACAGCAGGAGGGCACAGCTGTCACATGCGCAGCCTGCACCTGTGTTTGCTTCCCTTTTTCCTTCCCACTTCTCAGACATCAGTCCGAGATGGAGTCCATCAGGCTGCAGAGCAGCTTGGTAGGGAACTACTCACCCAAAAGCCATTGTCCGTATTTCAACTTTCTTCACCCATTTTTTCCCCCCAGTTCCCAGCACCAGCCCCCTTGCCAGGCTCAAACCTCTCCTCAGTTTTTTCCCAGCTGCCTTCCTGCTAGCAGGTGCCCCAGCATTCCAGGGTGGTACAAAAGGGAGGAATGCAGCCATGGAGGTGAGCAGGGCCCATCCCTGGTGCTGCTGTCCAAGGGCTGGCCTGGGGCTGGTGGGCACTGCCTTTGCCTTCCTGAGTCAGCCCAGGCTGGGGCAGGGACCGCTCTCTGAGTGCCCAAACCCCCCAGCTGTGGCTCCAGAGCGGAGCAGGTGCTGCCCACCCACGTGTGAGCAGGGCAGGGGCGGGGGAAGGAAGCGCTTCCGTCCGGCACACACCAACCCTGCGCCGCGGCAGAAATCTGTTCCCGTCTGTGGAGCTGCAAATATTTACCTTTACTGCTGCTAAAAACCTGTCCAAGAGGCTGATGGCCAGGGCGAGCGTTTCTGGGTAAAGGTGGAACTGGTACTTGAGCTTGGCCAGCCACTGGATGACCTCATCCCTCTGCCTTGGAGAAATGGCTACATCCTGGGGGAGAGAGAGACAGACAGCATGGGCTGAGAAAGGATCAAGGGTTTTACCTCTGCGGGAATGACTCAGCACGGAAACAAAGCCTCCTTTGCAAAGGGGGAGCCTGGAGCCAGCCCCAGTCACCACTCTGCCCCTGCAGTTACTTATCCCATCCCAAAAACCTGCCCTGGAAAAGACAACTTTCCTTACAGCAATCTCAAACCTCGTTCCAGTGTCACTGTCCTCTTTTCTGGGGAATAGAGGATGGGTGACTTGCAGTTTGTCAAGCACTGGCAGCCTCAGCTCCAGAGTAGTTCCCAGAAATTTATTATTTATTTAGTTACCGTTTTTTAACCTGCTCAGAACCATATGGGTGCACAGCAATTCCCAGCTGGAACAAACCCCGCCTTGCCAACAGCACAGTGGAGGGACTCTGTTGGGGTTTTGTGGGGAAAGGTTTATTTTTTTCCTCAGATCACGGGGATTTTTTAGCTCAGTACCTGTTATAATAAAGAAAATTGCAAACAGCTGACACAAGGCTCTCAGTGGCTCAGTTAACTGGGAAGAGGGAGGCAGCAGCTACAGCTTCACGTGCAGTTTGGGTTTGGTGTTTGGTTTAGGTGTTTGGCCCGTGTCTCCCCATCGATCTGTTTGGACAGCAGCTAAATTTCAACCACACGCACAGCTCAGTCATTGACACAACATCCTTCCCCGTGACCCAGTTCAGAAATGTCTCCAGCGTTCCTAGAGCCTTCCACATCACCCAAGGAACCGTCTGGTCTCACTCCACTGGGGATTATTGGGGATGATTGGCCCAGACGTGTCCAGAAGCACAAAAAGCTGGGCTGTAACTGCCCCCAGTAATGCCATGAGGGCAAAGCAGCAGGAATTTAGGAAAAAAACACGCCAGTACTGATACCAAATAAATACTTCAGGCTACATCTGCCACTGGAACACCTACATGTACCTTCCACAGACAGTGAGAGTGCCCGTGTTCTGCCCTGAGCCCCGGCAGTGGCCTGTGGCACCAGCACTGTCTGCTGCTGCTCACATGGGCCCCTGCTCCCAGCTGCTGCTCAGCTACAGCCTGGCTCTTGCATAAGAAGTACCTGCTATTTTCTCCAAGGAACACTGGTTCTTCCTGAAGTCAGTGGTGCAGTTCCAGGGTGAAATGTGAGCCCCCTGGGGCAGGAGGGCCCAGGAGCACAGTGAGCACAGCACACACCAGGAGAGGTTATTCAATGCTCTGCTCCAGGTGCTCCCGAGAGTGGGAAGGGACCTGGGCTGTACCCGGGGGGGAAGAAAGGGGAGTGCTCGAGGAGGGGGTGGAAATGGCACCTGTGGTGTTCCTGCTGGGGAGGGAGGGCTCTGCCTCAGCAGCCTGGGGGGATTTCAACACCACCATCCCCCCAGTCCTTCCATCCCTGGCAAATCCCTTTCCTGCTCCATCCCACCAAAACAGGCAGCAGCTTCCACAGCTCCCGGTGGTGTCTGTCCTGGCTGGGCGCCGTTTCCCTGTGCCCGCCAAGGCAAAAGGTGAGGTCTTCTCCTAAAAACAGCATGGCTAGGAAGAGTTAAGGCTCTCTCTCTGTGCTGCCTCTCCTTCCCAGCCCTCCAAGACCTGGCCTTGGATCCTGCTGCCCTTAGTGGGCAGCCAAAAGGCAGCGTTTCACTCAGCTGCACGCGCAGTGCCTGCAGGGCCTGTCCTTGCGTGAAGGGAAAAGCGCTGGACCCAAACCCACAGCGTAGCTGGGATGGGGAATTAAACCAAGCCCAGCCCACAGTGCCTGGGGGAGGAAGGAGCAACTGCAAAGCACCCTCAGCTCGGTGCATGTCCAGCACAAGGCTGGCTCCAAAATTAAACTGGCTCTTAAGCACTATCTGGGGAAGCAAAGGAAAGGAGGGGAGTCTCCAGCTCTTTTTGGAGCCCTACAAAAAGGGTGTCTGCTCCAGGCCCTATCTGCAGATAAAGGAGCAGGAAGATGGGAGCAGAATCCCCTCACACAGACAGGTGAGTTTGAGCACCAGGAAAGGTTGTTACAGCCTGGTTCAGGAGACAGGCAGCAGGAGGGAGAACTGGTCCCCCCGCCCCCACAAACCCTGCTGCTGCTCCACGCAGGGCAGGGAGCTTCCCATACAAACACCAGGCTCTATCCCTCTCTCTCTCAGAGGTGTCCCTGTGATACCCTCAGAACACAAATAACAAAATGCAGCACAGGAAAATTAATTAAGCAGCGAGGTCACTGATTCTTAGTTAATTGAAACTAAAAGCAAAACTGAGGCACTCTGGGAGCTGAAAGTGAGAAAGTCCCTTTGGGTGGAAAGTTAAGGTTCCTCCTTGGGGCAGAGGTACTTTCCATGTGTCACCCCAGCTCCAGGGAGGAGAACCAGGGGCCAAGATGTGGCTGCTCCTGGAGGGAAAGCACAGAGCAAGTCATCTCTAGGGATGCTGATCTCTCCCATACCTTGAGACTTATGGAATATGGAGGCTAAAATAAATATTATCTGTGAACTCGAACATGACTCTGTTTTTACTGAGAAAACACCTCTGCTGACAATCTTCTCCTTAATGTCTCCTGTCCCAGACAGGTGTTCTGCTTTTTCCCCGTGTCTGTTGCTGCCTGGTCCCTGTGGGCTCCTGGGCAGTGAGCAGGGGACGTTTATTAGGACTGGAAATAAACTGAGCTCTCCAGATTCCTCAGGAGGTACAGAGAAGAAGTGGGCAGACAGAGTGAGCCGCAACAGGAAAGAAAGGAGGCCTGACACAAGTGACACTCTCTTTCTATAAAAAATTAAATTCAAAAGTCTTCACTGATGCCCCTCTCAGCACAAAGTTACTCTCTAACAGGCAGATATCAACCTTTGACCAGTCTTTACGGCTCCATTTCTCAAGCCTGAATCCCAAGAACACTCCTGAATGTCACCTGCATCTCATATAACCCACGGGGGGCGGGGACGGGACGGGACAGCAAGGGGAACCAGAAGGGGAAAAAATCCAAATCCATTCAGAAGCAGGAGGAGGTTCCAGACTCAGCCCACTGTTTTTTTCATGCTGAAAAGCCTTTGTGAGGTGTGGCTTTGGTATGTTGCACATACCCAGAACACTGGCCTGCATTTAAAGGAGGGGGTAGGAATTTTTAGACAGGAAGTACAAACAAAACACAAGAATCAGGTACATTAAATCACCAGGAAACAAGTCCCCAACAGATTCTGCACCCCATCCTAAAATGGAAACTCTTCCTGCTTCTATAACTGTGGGTTTCTTTCTTCCTGTCAAAGACCTCACTGTCACATATTTAGAAACTGAGTTTGTTCCGGTTTTAAACACCAGAACCAAAAATGTCCCCTAAAGAGTCAAAACAGAAAGTTTACTCCTCAAAAACACCTCCCTAGTGTCTCCAATCAGATCATTGGCTGTCTGCAGACGCACTCAACGTTTTGTCACTGGCAAAGCAGGTGAGTCCATTGAACCTCTGTGCAGCTGACCCACCCTCGGAGCAGGGAATGGAAAGTTCCACACGCTCCGGGGTGCCACATCTGATCCACAGGAGGACGCAGATTTCCCGACTGCCACAGGAAATGAACAATGCTGTCATGCAAGGGAGGTTTTAGGCTGCTGCAGCTGCTTTCAGAAGAAGGCAGTGGATGTTAGGGAATCTGACCTTCTCCCAGGTATTACAGAAAACAGGATAATTCACACTGCACGTCCGTGCCTGCACCATTGCCAAAGTGAAGGCTGGGGGAACACGGGACAGCTGGACAAGCTGGGTGTCCTGAACCACAGGAACAGAGGGAAATGTGGGAAATGTGTGATTACAGACAGGGGGGTTCTCAGCTGCTCCGTGGCCTCCCAAGTTGGGGTTTATGCTCTCCTCTCCCTCTGACCTTCCCACACCTCACACTCACACACGCAGCTCCCACTCCCAGTTAGTGGTCCCTTACTGCTAGAAAACATTTCACTGATAACATCAGTGTCTGAGCTGGCATGTAGGAAAACAGAAAGAAAAACGTTACACCAAGACAAGAGTTTTGGCGGTGGAAATTCCAGGAGCAAGGACAAGCACAGAGGAGGGATTGCTGGGAAGTCTGCCTGAGGCAGGTGGTGGTTTCTGAGCCACCAGAACCAACTTCACCAAGGCAGAAAGGCAAGTGCCTTGTCCCTGTGAAATCTTCACCCATCAATCTGGTTTGGTTACACTCGAGTCCCTACCCTATCTTGTTATCCTGTAATCTTATCTCCCTACAGTATAATCACCCCAGGAGTACAGCCAGCAGGGAATGACAGGCTGGTTTACCATAAGCCAGACTCTTAAGCCGTTCGTGCCACAAGACAGCCACAGCTACAACACGCTCCACACCTCTGACAACCAGATCACTTGTTTGGAAACTGAAACAGGGATTAACAAAACTAATACTGAGGCCCCTAAAATGTATTTGCTCCTGCCCAACAGCAGCAGCTTCTTGTTTGCCAGACAGAGAAAACAAACACGACAGGGATTAGCTCTGATGGCAGCTGACTTACCTGTGTGAACGTTTCATGTGGTGCAGCAATAGCAAGCCTGGATCGGGGCCCTCGGTGTGCTTGTTTCAGCCCAACCCGCAACAAAGGGCCACAAATTCTGTGACAACGTTCCCCTGTCCCACACATTTTGTTTCACACAGAACTTTGTGGAGTGCACGGGCGTTTGTGAGTGCTCAGTGAGACAGAGCCTCCTCCCAAAGGAGCACAAACCCACTTTGGGCTAGGTGAGGCCATGAGCAGCCTGGTCCAACCTCCCTGCAGCCCAAGAGGGAGCCTGGACCACGGAGCCCCCGTGGGCTCTTCCAGCCTGAATTCTCCCCCAGTCCTGTGAGAATATTCTTCACTGCAACAGGCCCGTGCCTGGCTCTGCTTCCCTTGACATGAGCTTGCACCCTGCTCTATAAATAGCCCTGCTGGAGTCAGTGGGGTTCTTCCTGGAGCAGGCATCAGATCGATGCTGCCATTAGTGAATTACTCCAAGAAAATGAAGCTGCTTTTAGGAACGGTTGCAGAGTTGGTGCCCAGCAGAAACAGGCGCTAATGATCCACACCGTTTGTAAAATGAGTTTAATCAGGACGATGTGTGTGTGTGTGTGTGCTGCCACGAGCCCGGCTGACACCTGACCCCGTGTGCTGTGCAGTGTGTTCCACACCCCTGGGCCAGGCGTGTCCACCAAATAAAGAGGGAATCGCTTCTTCAGAGGCCGATTCCCCAGGTGCCAGGAAATGTAACTGCTCCTGAACACCTCCAGGTGCTCCCACACCAACCCCCCCGGGCAGCCTCCTGCCTCTGCTGGGATGGATGATGCGAAGGACACGCGTTACCTGATTGGGCTGAATTTTCGGCACATGTGCTTTCCACATTTGAGCTTCCCTAGAGATTGCCATCTCCAGAAGGAGAGACAACCTCTGGCTCTCCAGGGGTCCTGAAAACTTCATGGTGACCCTTGGATCCACCTGCCACCCAGCTGGATACAGCTACCTGCAAAAGCAAAGACAGCTTGGTGAAACACGGGGCTGTGTCTGTCCAGGCAAAAGGCAGCGCCGAGGGGAACGAAGCTGCAGGGAATGGAACTGCTCCCCCGGCCCTGGCACAGCCTCACTCGCAGGAACAGCCTGTCAAAAACTTGTCCATTACAAATGGAGAACAAAGCAGAGACAAGGCTTTTGTCCTTTATTTCATTAAAGACAACAGATTGCACCACCTGCTCTCCAATGGAGAGGATGCTGTGATGGAAAAGGTTATTTAGGCAGTAGCTCTCAGACTGCCACCAGCACTATGGCTGCAGATTTTTGACAGTGTTAACTCACTCAGGCAAAACAGGGAAATGGTAAATGAAGGGTAAATCCATGGGAAAGTTACTGGAACTTCTGATTCTTTGCATGAGGCCTTGTGCAATCCCCCCAAGGTGGATACTGGCCAAACACTAACCAGGCATTTTCATGTGAATACAACAGTCCAGGCTGTATTTACAGGAAATAAGCAAGGTGCTGACTCTGAGAAAATAAACAGAATTCACAGGGAAAACAATCCCTTATTATAAATAACGACAAAAGCAGCTCCGAGCAAATGAAGATTCAAGGTGCTTTCCCAGAGCTGAAGGAAACTTTAAAGATCAAGAGTGACAGAGAACAAATGCTATTCTTCATTCACACAAACTGCACCAGGTATAAACCACACTCCAGCCCCACTTAAGGGCCCAGAAGGTTTTAAGTGGCAAATAAATGTCAGGGCCCTCTGTCCTGAACAAGAACCCACTCCGTATTAGATTTTTATGTAACAAATCCCGCTCCATGAACAAGGGACAGCCTGTACTGGCTTGGCATATCCCTACACGAGATGCCCAGGAGTCACTGAATAGACAGAACACCTTGGAACCAGGAGAGCTGAAAAGGACTCCTAAAGCTCTGTGGCGTGTCTCTTCTCACCAGCCCCCAAACGGCCACTGTGGGCTGAAAAATCCCTGTTAAAAGTTCCTCTCTTGCCCAGAGGGAGACTCTGCCTGGGGAAGTGAAACTCCAGAACCTCCAACCACAGCTTATTTACATGCTCGATTTTGCATTTGCTTTTTAAACCTGGGGCTGATCCTGAGGACACTCACTGTAAATGGGGCTGAAGGGGAAACAGGGACACAGAGGCACAGCCTCCCCTCCAGCTCCTTCCCTTCATCAGCATCTCGTGAGCCTCCCATGAGAGCCACAGTTCTCCCTGTGGCCAGTTCCCAAAGGCTGGATCCCTCACCATCTCATGGCAAAGCTGTGCCAGGCACTGCAGCAGGTGGGACGTGGCAAGGGTGGGAGCAGACCCACGGCAGAGGCCGAGGCTGGGAG
This sequence comes from Hypocryptadius cinnamomeus, assembly GCA_013400635.1. Classification (NCBI taxonomy): domain Eukaryota; kingdom Metazoa; phylum Chordata; class Aves; order Passeriformes; family Zosteropidae; genus Hypocryptadius; species Hypocryptadius cinnamomeus. The sequence continues at coordinate 70,557 of VYZP01008782.1, read as the reverse complement.
CAGTGCTGAGCGCCGGGGGAGCGGGAGCAGCTCGCTCCACACTCGTCAGGAAAAAAGCAGGAGCTTTATTTAGCCCGGCCATGTCTCCTCATATGAAATATTGATGGTCCTTCCTTGGTTTTGCAGGAAGGAGAGAGTAATTAGCCAACCCCCAAATCACTGGAGACAACACAGGGAAAAATTTCAGGCCGTTTTCTTCTGTTGTGACTGACAAACATTCCCACCATGTTTACAACACAAATGGGTTTCACAGGCCTCTGGAACCAGACAGGAGCTTTTAGTTACCCTGATCCCCTCTGAGGTTGTCCCTGTGCTGCCTGGGCTGGTCAGTGGCCCCAGCAGAGAGCTCGGTGTCCCTGGAGCCACGACACACCCAGGGCCTTGCAAGGGACATCTTTAGTGAGCACTGCTGCCAAGCTGCTGCCAACTGCTCTCCGGCTGCCAAGGGCTAAAGAGAGGGGAAAATAACCTTTCCTTTGTGAACCAGGGACCTAATTCAATGGAGGGCTGAGGCACAATAACCTTTATAAGGGAAAAAAGAAGAGGAATGACGCGCTTGAAAGTTTCCCTTGGAGCAAGAGGGTGCGCAGTTTTCCAGCAGAGAGCGCAGCCGGGAGCCTGGCCAAGCACCCCGGGGCTGAATCCAGTTTGCATCTCCATTTACATAGCTCTCCATCAGATAAATGCTGCCATTGGAAAAAACCGCCAGCAGGACTTGTGTGCAGGCTTCCCAAAACACAAGGGAGCACAGGCAGAGCAGGCTCTGAGAGGATGAGGAACAGCAGGGCTGGCACAGCTTCCCAAAATGCAGCACAGGGAGGGCCACGGACTCTTCTCTCTGCCCAGCTCAGGACCTGAGCAGCCCAGAAAAGTGGCAGCAGCACTGCAGAACCCTTCGGTGGGGTAGCACCTCTCAGACAACGGCAGGGCCAGCAGGAGGCCTCAGCCTGCCCCCACACCAAACATTTCCTCCAGCCAAAAACCTGACACGTTTTCCTGCAACCCAGCCCGAGCCACCCCCGGCTGGAGGAACTGCCCAAGCTGGGACAGTCACCGTGAACGAACTCAGCCCAGCTTTCTGCTTCTTCCCCTGATTTACAATCAACCTTTAGCTGCAGGGTGCTGGCTTTTTGGGTTTGGGGTTTTCTCCCTTGTGGTTACCTTGGGAGTTTTTCAACCACTGTTCAAACAGTTCCTAAAGTTCCTAATCTTCACTGGAAGGTCACCTGGCAGCACTGAAACTCTTAAAGAACAGTTGGGGAGTTAATAAAGGAGAAGTGAGCCCAGCCGAGGGACTGGCTTTGACTCCTCCTGTGAGGAGCTGCAAGTCACATCTTGCTCCGAAATTAGAGAGTCAAAACCTTGGTGTGAGGTTTTCACTTGTGAGAGGCATCAAAAATCACCTCCTTATCCACGGTAAACACCGAGCTGGTCCATAAAATAAAGACCTCTCATCTCATACAGATCTCTCTTTGGTCCAAGTTTATAGCTACCTCGACTCAAAGAAATGCTTTTCAGCTCCCCTGGAGAGATTTTAGGCTGCCAAGTGCTGCAGGCTACACTTTCCAAATGCAGTTTCTTCAGGAATAGGGGCAGACAACTCCCTGACCAAATAGCTCTTCATGGTTTGGGGGGGTGCATTTGTGTGGGATGCAAAACAGAGAAGCTTTTTTTATTTTTAGGCTTTGTAATCACTCGCAGTGACTATAAAAAGTGCCTCCTGCACACAAAAGATGCTGCTCCAGGAACACACTCTCCACTAGAAGGAAAAGCTCCTAACACAGCTCCTGATTTTCCTGCCCCCAGTTGCAATTTCGTTGTCCTCATACAACTGAATTACAAACAGGATCACTGAAGTAATGCAGGGCAGTAACAAAAACCTCTCTGGTTCTGACTGTGGCTTGTTGTCTGTCTGCTGTGGGGAGGTTTGTTTGTTTTAACACGGCTCATTTTGTAAACAATTAACAGGATTTCTAGGGCTAGAGACAGCGCAAACCCCACTATCTTTGTTTTGCACATCAATCCAGGTGGGTGTTCTGAACAACGGGAGTAATTCCAGTAGAGCTGAAGCACCACACCAATTTCTGCAGACCTCGTATTTTCAGGGACCAGCAGCCAAATCTGCTTCAGCTTTAGCAAGCAGTAATAAAATCTCACAGATGACCTGCACACAGATTTTTCTGGGCACTGGGGGGAAGGCGAAGCAGAAGGAAGAGAGGAGGAGACTGAATTCCTCGGAGCTCCAGCCAGCCATCTGTGATTTCAAAGGATCCAAGCCTACTGCTAGCAGGAATGTCTAACTGCAAGTTGTGATTAGAAATTTCAAAGCCGTGGCCGGGGGCTGGGATGGATGTTAATGTTAATTTTAGTACCTGGGGCTTTCTCTCAGCTTAACTCTCTCCTCATGCCCCGGCAGTGAGGCAGTCTGGAACTCTGTGCTGGCCAGAGGGAAGTGCCAAAGCACAGCCTAAGGTGACAGCAATAAATGAGCAGATGACCGGTGTGGGTTCAAATCAACTGGTTTGGGAAGCACAAAATAAATGGCCAACGGAAACAGCTTGACAGTGTTGTGAGACAACCAAAAAATTTCAGGCTAAATGGCTGGGAAAAGTACGTTTGGGAATATGATTCCAAACGTTAACAGCTAAGTGAGCAAGCCTGTTTGAAGGAACAAACTGCCCCCGGTCAAATACCAAGTGCAGAAAGAATTCTCCCCAGGAGCAGCCTCAGTGACTGAGGGCCTGCAGGTGATCTCACACCTTTAACCAGCAGCTCCTTCCAGCCGTGCCTAAGCCCAAGTTGGGGAAGAGGCAATTTTCTGGAGGCTGGCAGAGGAAGAAGGCCCTTGCCACTCGTGTGTGTGTGACTCAGCCCGAGCTGCCTCCCACAACCCGGTACAAAGGCAAGGCTGTGAGGTATTTTGGCAGCACGGCTCAGGCGGGCTCATGTACATCACACGCTCGCCACTTCTTTCCCTCCAACCAGATTTTTCCTGGGAGTGCAAATAAAGCTGACCTCATTTTAGTGCCGGTTTTCCAAACAGATGAATTTTTCCAAACATTTTAAAGGAACCTGCCAGCTAAAACCATGGGCAGAACAGGGAATGCAGAGCAGTGTTTTGAAGGGAGGGAGGGGACGGGTTTTATGTCTTGTTTTGAAACACAAATCCCAGGGTCCATTTAGCAGCTAGGAAGGAGGAGCCCTCTGGAAAAGGGCTGCTCCATAAACAGGACCACTTCTAAGAGATCTCTGCTCCCCTTCACTCCCCCAGCCTTGTGACTGACATCAGGGGTTTGCTGTTTACAGGAAACTTAAAATTATATTTTCCAAAGTAGGAACTTTTAAAAAATAAAGCTCCTGAGTGAACTTTCAGACAATGTCACCATTCTTCCCTCCTGGTGAGATGGGTGTGCTCCCAGACCCATGCCCGCCCCACTCCATGTGCTAGTGGCTCTGGTAGGAAGGTGCAGAGGAGGAGGAGGAGGAGGAGGAGGAGGGGGAGGAGGAGGTGGAGGTTTGCATTTCCTTTTTGTCTGGCAACTGCCAAGATGAATCCATTCAAGCAGCCTTTGCCCAGAAAGGTCTTTGGTCAGTAACGGCTTAAATATTCCCTGCCACAGCTTTCAAGTGGTGCAAACAGGCTGCTTTAATCACAGCTCTTTTCCTGCTGTGGCAGCAACAGACCAAGCAAACTGTGGATAAAAGGGAAACTCAGGATTCAGCCCTAGGAGAACAGCTCCAGCTGCGGAACGTATGTGTTGGTACAAAAAAGGAGATGAAACTCAACATATTTTCGTGAGCTGTGCTCCGAGATTTTGGTTTTTTTGAACCTAGAAATTAATGGAACGTGTAAATTCCTCACAAGGTTTATACAAATCAGCCACGGGATAGATTTCAGTAGGAATGGGCCCCGCTATTGTTTGGCAGCAGAGTTTGTCCCAAGGCTCGGGAACAGGTCAGGAATGTGATCCTTTATTGTGTGAACTGGGGTGTCACGTCAAGGACAGTCAGCCCTCGCCTGGGACAATCACAAGGGTCACATGCCAGAAAGATGGTGCCATCTTCTTGTTCAGAACTGAAGCACCAGACAGAATAAAGCAAAGAGAAACGAGTGTCTGCTGAAATGACCCCCACTGTTTTTATGCTTTTTCCAATGTAAATGACAGATAAATCCGAGACAGCAATGGCTGAGCCTTGAACAAATTCCCTGTGCACCATTGGCAAAGGAGTGAGCAGCTCCCACAGGCAACTGACCAAGGTTTGCATGGCAGCCTCTGGGTTCTGCTCGGGGACTCCCTGGATCTTTTGGGGACGAGGCTCAGGACACTGGGGAACACCTGTGAACCTCTGAGGAACTTGAGGGCGCTGCTGCTGCTGCTGCTGAGCCACTAAACCAGGGGGCTGAGAGAACCCCAGCAGCTTCCAAGGAGCATCACCAGCTGCCCCTAATTAGGGAGAGCCAAGCACCCACTCAGCAGCACCTGGGCTAGGTCTGTATAAGAGGCAGCTGAGGCAGCAGCAGCACCTTTTGCCAGAGCTGATGTAGAGCTGGGCTGCTGCGAGGGGGGACACTGCCAGCCCTGCTCCAGGATAACCAGTCCCAGGCATGGTGGTGACACACCACAGGGTCATTTTCCCCCGGGGAGTGCCCAGTGCCTTGGTCCTGAAGAAGGTTTGGCTGTCTTGGAAGAGCTGTGGTGCCGACTGAAGGAGTTTTAGGAGGCATTGAGCAGGCAGCACAATATCAGAGTTCATGGGAAATGGACAGGATTTTCTCTGGGACTGGCAGCTTGGAGAGCCTCAGCCCCATCTGCAACAGAAGCAGGCAGTGCCCACCCTCACCATCAAGGTAAGTGAAGTGTCTGGGATCAAGGGGAAGGGTGGAAGCCGGTGCCTGTTAGCACTAAAAGGAAACCTTCTACCCCATCTCAAGGTTAATACAAAATAGCTTCAGAGCATGTGGGGTGAGACAACAGGAAGGCATTAAAAAAATAACAACAAATGCTGCTTGAGTGGGGTCCCTTTCAGCATTTGCAGGCAAGCATGGCCACATCTATGAGGTTCCATTCTGGAGAAATCCCCCACACCCTTTCTGGCTGGGAAAGCATGTTGGGGTGCTTCTCTGAGGTGTGTGTCTGCTTATGAACTGTATGGGGAGCTAACATGGAGAGCGCAGGTGAAACAATACAGGCTTGGATCACAGAGCTGTGGTGGGATGGCTCCCATGGCCTGGGAGTGCTGCAGAGGAGGGATACAGGCTCTATTGCCAGGAGGAGATTCCAGACTGTGATGTGTGCAGGCAGAACAATGTGGCAGAGCACAGGGAACCCAGGAGCACCCTGGATACGGGGGTTCCACTGGACCCCCACCCTCCTGCAAGGAGGGGCTCACTGGGATGTGTGAGGGTCAGAGGCTGCCTTGGCTGCAGTGACTGTGGGATAGTGGAGGCAGCTGGGGCTGAGGTGAGACAAAAGCCAAAGCCCAGCTGGAACTGGAATTGGGTCTGGCAAGCTATGGGAGAGACTAAAGGGGCTTGAGTACTTGGGTAGCAAGAGGAAGGCCAAGGAAAGTCTGGGCAGATTCCTGGCTGGAAGCAGACAGTGAGGTGGATTGCAAAGTGGCTGAATGACTGTGTCCAGAGGGTGGCCATCAGTGGCCTTTCTTTACTCTGAGGGTGACAGAGCTTTGGCTGGGCTGCTCAGAGGGGCTGTGGAGTTTCCATCCTTGGAGGCATTGAAAGTGTTTGGACATGGCACAGAACAACTGGTTTTAGGTGGCCCTGCTAAAGCTGGGCCCTCTGACAAGTTGACTTTCAGAGGCACTTTGCAGCCTCAAGCACTTGGGGACCCCAAGGGCTAAAGGCTCAAAGCAGCCCAGAGAGCTTGTCTGTTCTTCAGGCAGCAGGAAGGCTTTAAAATTAAAAAAAAGGGGCAAACCAAACCTGGCATTATGTAATGTCTCACTGGTAGTCTCCTCAAAGCAACACATGCAGGGCATGATTCACTTCTCCCACCACCAATGTAATGTGGTATAAATCAACACTAACTTGAAGGAAGTCACTCCAAGGAAAACCAAGCTCACAAAGTAGGAGGGAGAGCAGTAATTTCATGAAATAGGGCCAGAGGCTTTCAAGCCCATAAAAACCAACTCTCTAGAGGCAAGGGCCAACAGGCATTCGGAATTTAAAGCATCATGCAGCACCTTTTGAGTAATATAATCCCCTGAAACCAAATAAATACAATGCCTCTGTGGGCAAAAACACAGAGACAGGATTCAGCAGTACCTCTTTCTGTCTGTTGGCAGTAGTCAGTCATTAACATCAATGAACAGTGATAAAACCAAACAAGTTTATACCCAGCTCAACACCCACATCCAAAAAATGTCTCACTACGGTGGCTTGATTCCTCTTGACAACAGCAAAAGAGAGTTTTGTCTGAAAGCCTAAGTGCTCACCAAGGCCAATATTTTGCTTTGTCGATTCTGACTGGCTTTGGGATAAATTAGTGATTACAGCTAATATCAGGATACAGTGTGAGGCAGTCAAAAGAGATAATTATGAGGAAATGGGGAATTAGCTGCTGTTGAAACAATAGATCAATTATGAGGTACAGCACAGTAGCTGCAGAGCAGCATTCTTGTGCTCTGAGGGTACTGCCTCCTCTTTCTCATCAACCAAGGAGAACCCACAGTTATAAAGCTTAATTATCCTCCAGGAGCTCCAGCTTGCTGACTAATTAGCCTCTTGTTGAGACAATGCAGGAAAGGATATAATTCCAATTGTCCGCTAAAACAGCACGGCACAGGCACAGTCCTGGCTCTTCCCTGCGTCTTCATCTCTCCTGTCCCACAAGAGCCTTGATACACCCAGTCCTGGACAACCTAAAACCAGTCCTGAGCCTAAAATAAACTAACCCCAGCCATGGGAGCTCTGAGGGGGGGGTACAGACGAAGGGGAAGGAAGCAGAGTGTCTGAGGCAGTCTGTACAGCAGCTGGAACGCTCCTGCTGCCGCTCCCACAGCGGAGTCGCGTGAGTCCGGCTTTGCTCCGTGCATGGACACACTGGCAGGGCTCCCACAAACGGGCACTAAGCTGAGCTTGATGGGTCAGCTGCATGGCTGCACTTAGGAGCACGCCAACACCAAAATTTACAGTCAGAATTATTTAAAAGCGTCAAGGTTGAAGTTTTTAGGAGCCAAGTTGTTGTCTTAACAGACCACTGTAGTCAAGCCACCCCAGCCAAGAAGCAGGGTCTCGCTGTGTGCAGTGGAAAACCACCAAAAAGGTCCAAAAGCCTCTGGCAGATGGGTTCATCCAGCAGCTCCCATCACCCTGCTAGAGGTGTTTGGTGTCTGGGCTGCTGAGCAATAGGGAATGTCTGCTGCAACATGTTATTTATGAGTGAGCTTTTAGAGGAGTTTATGGCACAGCAAGTGCAAATACCCACTGTGGTTAATGAATGAGTGTTGATAACATTAGCAGTCAGCAAAAACACAGGAAGGGAAAATGTCAGACCACATCTGCTTTGTACAGAGACTGGAGACACCTGAGGTTTCCTTCCATCTCAATGACTTCACTGTGCATTTCTGGCTTTTGAGAATAGTTTCTTTGAGAATGCAGCAATAATAGCTATTTTCAATGTAGAATCCCCCTTAAAATCCACCTCCCTGATGGCCAGCCTGGCTTTCCTGCTGCTTCCCTGGAGTGTGCTGCTGAAAAGGTCTTTGGTCAGGAGCTCCTCAGGCCCCACAGAGTCATGGGAGCAGAGGAAAAAAGGCAAATACAGGCAGGTTCCCAGGCAAGTCAGTTCTGGGCACACATTCTATGTACTGCAGGGGAGGAATTCAGACCCCCCAGCCGTGTTGCACTCCATCTGGCGATGTAGGTCTTCTTCACTCACAGTCTGGTCCATGCTTGAGTCCTAAAGATTATCATTTGGCACTCAAAATATGATGTTTAGTTTTCCTGAGGCCACTGGTCCTTTTTAAAACCCCTCAGTGTGGCATACACTGCAGATGTTTTTATCTATCCCTTCCACCACCCAGTCCAAATGGGTCGTTTGCACTGGTGTGACGCTGAACTTTATTTCCTAAATATAAAAAGTGCCTCATAAAAACACAGTGATTAGACCTGTGCATACAAATGTTCCCCAAAAGCCAGTTCAGCATCAGGTCAGGACTAATTACTGCTTTAACCATTGCATGGCTGCAGGTGTGCACAGGAAAGAGTCTTCCAGCAGGCCCGGAGGGAAGGCACCATCCAGCACAGGGATGCTGCTGGAGGTCTCATTTCAGTCCCTGCATGAGGGATGCTAAGAGGCAGGTGAGCACAGAAAGGGGCTGTAATTACAGGGGAGATGCTCAAAGCTTTACAAAGCTGTGAACACTTGGACAAAAAGCTTCTCCCAGGGCAGTGACAGGAGCAAAGACAGCAGCACTGAACAGTGTCCCGCTGGGACTGACCCCTGATTAAACTGATAAATGTGGGTACATATTGCTGGAACCACCTGAAAATAGGAAAACAACTTGTTCACTCACAAATAATGGCTGCATCCAAGGGTTACTGTAAGATGGAAGACAGGTCTGGAACCAGGGAAACACAGCTCCCAAGAGCCAGGCAGGGAAGTGCCGTGCAGCTCCTGCTCACGGCGGGCCGTCCCAGCACGGGCTGCAGCCCTGTGACACCCCAAACATGGAACAGCGGCAAAGCCTGGCCCCAGCTGGCCTCCAGCGAGGAGAACCTCGTGTGGATGGGATCCCGACAGAGCAGGGCTCTCACCAGAGCCACTCTCAGTGTTTTTAAGTAGGGTCCCAGACCAAACCAGGTGCAGGACTTGGGAATACAGAACAGACGCAGCAGCTAGGATCGGTCCTGCCACATCAAACTGTGCCTAAGCTCTACACAGGGGTGAAGGATAATTAAAACTCTGTGTGTGTGGGTGTCCATATACACACACCCCCCTCCATGTGAAAGTTCAGTTCCTGCTGGGGAGAAGCCAAAAAACCAGCTTCCCACATCCCACGCCGAGGTCTGTGTAGGCACTGATGAGAACAAGCCCTGCTCCTGCCCCACCAGCAAGCCAAACTACTGGAAAACCAAATCTGAATTGTTTGCAGGGACCCAAAATTGAACCCTCGAGACAAGGAAAAGATGCCACGATTTGGCTTTTGAGAGACAGCCTCACCTTGCCTGACCCGGGCTGCAGGTGCACCTGCAGTGGGGCAGAGTTGGGGGCACAGCTGCCACCCCTGCAGCAAAAGGGGAGATGCTCCCCTTTCCCAAGTGTCAGGCACCACTTGCATCTTGCTCAGTTTAAACGTTTTATTTTAAAAAATCTCACCCTTCTGTCTTTAAAAGGGGCTGTGCCATGTACGTGCTGGTGCAGCACACCACAGAAAGAAATGTCTAGGAGCAGACAAAGGCTGATGCTGAAATAATTTTTATATTCAGGCTTGAATCAGCTTGCCATCTAAGATCCTTACTTTTAAGAGTGGTAGAATGAGGGATTGTTCCTTTTTCTCTCCTTCACAGGGTAAAAAGGGGAGGATAGCAGAGCAGGTTTTTCTGTGTACAGTGGACAAGTTTCAGGAGAATTTTTTCTGCCACTCTTTCTACTGCAGGCACAAAAGCCCATGGCAATCTCACTCCCTCCAGTTCACCTCTCTGGAAATGGATTTAGAGCGCACAATGCTGCTCTGCCTTCAAACAAACTTCTTCCATCGCAGCTGGGAGAGCTATGAGGGAAGCGGGGAGAGAGTGCAGCCCATCTCTGCAAATGAAGTACACGGAGACAGAGGAACAAAACCCAAAACCAGGAGGCCTACAGGGAAGCTGGAAAGAGACTCTTCTTCAGGTACTGTAGTGATAGGACAAGGAGTAACGGGTACAAATTGGAAGAGGGGAAATTTAGGTTGGGTATTCTGAAGAAACTCTTTACTCTGAGGGTGGTGAGACACTAGAACAGGTTGCCCAAGGGAGGCTGTGAATGTCCCAACCCTGAAAGTGTTCCAAGCCAGGTTGGACAGGGCTCGGAAGAACCTGGTCACCCGGAGGCGTCCTGCCCATGGCAGAGGGGCTGCGACTACGTCATCTTCAAGGTGCATTCCAACACCTTGGCATTCTCTGACTGGCGTCGCGCTGTGACCACAGTCACACCTGGGGCAGAGATGCGCTGCTGAGCCCCTGCACGGGCCGGAGGGGACGGGGATAGGGACCCGACGGGCACACAAAGCACCGCCGGCAGGATGCTTTGAGCGTGCTGACTATGCGCCCGTACAATCACGGCGTTTGTAACTACGGCGTCGCCCGGCACACCCCCCACACCCCGGGTCCCCCCGTCCCCTCCCGGCTCTCACCTCCCCTGCGCGGCGGCGGGGTGCCCGGCGGGGCCCGGCCATCAGCACCCCATGGCGGGNAGGAGGGGGGGGGCTCCGGGCAGGGCCGGGGGACGGGCGGTAAAGCGGCGTTTAAAACACTGGCGAGGCGGCGGCAAAAGGTGTTTATTTCTGAGTTAATTGTAAGTAAGTCCCGAGTTGTGCCGGTCCTCGGCGAAAGTGTCATGGTCTCGCCTGTTCCGTGCGCATCCCGTGTCTCCCAGCCTCCGGTGTGTGCTGGAACAGAGCTCTCTGTGTTATCCGTGGTGATCCCTTGTTTACTGCGCTGCAAAATGTAAACAGCATTTGCCCTGGGCTTCATTTACTTCCTTAGGCCTTCCCCGGCACGGAGGCCTGCAGCACTCTCCTTTTCCTTGTCGTTTCCAACCTGTTTCTGGCATTCCCACTGACAGCACAAGATGCCTGAAGTGCTGTGGAAGCTGAGCTGTTGTCTCTCAGCTCCGTTTATTCCCTGAGAACTGGACAAGCTTTTGAGTGTTTAAATCCTTTTTTAACCAAAGCCTTTTTTTTTTTTTTTTTTTTTTTTTTTTGTAATGGGTTTAGGGCTGTCTTACAATACTGTACAGCAAAGACCAGGAAAAGAATAAATAGTTGGCATGCAAATCCTGGCGCGGTGATGAGTGTCAGAATCTTGCCGCACCACCAGAGGTTGAAATGAGGAGATAAAAGCAAGAAGTTCAGAGCAAAGGCAAATTGTTTTCTTTAAACTCCTTCCAGTATCTGTAGTTATTGGCTGTTCAGACAGCACACAAAGGAGGATTTCCTCCGGAGATAATAAGCACAGTGACATAAATCATCGAGAGAGAACATAGATTTATTTTTTTTCTATTCATTTTCCAGCAAATTAACTCCGAATCAGTTTGCGAAAAATTCATCCATCTCAAGCTTTTTTTAACCCTTTCCCTAGTAACATATAAGACTGAAATTAAAGGCTATTTTTGCTGCAGCAGCTCCTCTATGCACAGGATGAACTGTTCTTCAAATCCAAACCTGCCATGTGCTGCTGCCTTCCATTTTTATTAATTTTTATCTTGAAACAAGACATGACTCTTAGAAGGTGTAGAGTAGGGCAAGTCCTGCTGGCATTTTATCTCACTTTCACAATTCCATTCTAGTTCTTCTGGGTCTCGTTGCCTAAGTGTCAGTGCTTCAGAAGTCTGTAAAGCTGTGGCAGTTTTCCCAAATCCCAGTGGTAGTTTGTGGCAGTGACCACGACCAAGGGATTTGGCAGCACTGCTGGGAAGGAGATGGAGCATGAACTCCATGTGTTTGGGCCTCTTTTGCAGGGAGAGATGGAAGAGGCAATAGTGCTTCGTGCTGGCAAGAAAGGCAAGGGTTAGGTGGGATTTGAGAAGGAATCCTTCCCTGTGAGGGTGGGGAGGCCCTGGCAGAGGTTGTCCAGAGAAGCTGTGGCTGCCCCTGGATCCCTGCAAGGGATCTGTAAGGTCCCTGCCAAGCAGGGATGCGAAGGTTAAGGGTGATTTTCATACCCACCCAACTGAGGTGCACTCAGGGTTCAGCTGGGGCAGCTCAAATCTGCGTGCACACAGCAGCCTCAGAGCAAGGGAGAACTCACCTTCGTGCCAGGCACGTTCTGAGGCTACATTTAAATAGTTTGTACAGCTTTTGAGCATCCCAAGGGGCTGCAAACATGCAGGCTTTTAAAAATAACTGGTAAAAAAATAAATATAACAGCTGGACTGTTTGGGTTCAGCTGGTCGAGCTCCCTCTGTGGCAGAGCAAGTCCAGCGATCCCTGGAGTTCCCACCGTGTTTGTGCTCTGACTCCAGCCATTATGTAACTTATCTGTATTTATTGCTAACCTGTGATCCTTCAAGTAGCAGGCAGGCTTTGTTCAGCCCAGAGGAGACAATTTTGATGTTGGTTTAAGAAACAAAACCTTAAAAAAACCAGCAGACTGAGGATTTCTCGGTTTTCCAGGAGCTGAAAAGAAAGTTAAACTCTGTTTTCTTTGTGAGAGGGACAGCTTGCAAATGTGGAATGTTGGGGAAAGCAGCAGAAGGAAGCAAGGAGAACCCTAAAAACATGATTTGTGGTGAAATTAGCTGACAAGGCTTTGCTCAGCTTCCAGGGACTAAGTGCTTGTCAAGGAAAAATTATCAGCACAAAGGAGCTCTCCCAGTGGAATGAAATGGGGTTTGAGCACTGAACTGTCTCGTCTCTGGGAATACTGAACTATACAAAATCACTGGTAGTTTTTGAAAAATCTTCACCTTTTTTTTTTTTTTGTGCAATGAATTAATCGATGGAATGCTGATTTTCCGAGAAAGCAGTGTGGAAATCAGTATATACCAATTATTAGGCTGTTCCACCTGTGCCTGTTCCTACAAGCAATAATTAGCTGCCCTTTGGGAAAAAAAAAAAGTAAAAAATTTTAAAGAAAATTTTAACACACCCCCCTGCAACAAAACCCAGTATTCCTGAAGAATGTGGCAAAGGAAAAAAAGGAAACTAGATGCAGGCTCCTTCATTTCTTGGAGCCTAAATGTAGCTTTCCAGCACAGCTGTTAAGGAAGGCTGTTGGCCTTGGGAGGCACCATCAGTGGAATGACAGGAGTGGCAGCTCGAGTGGAACATCTCCACAAAGGCCTCTCAGGACTTTGTGTAGCTGTTCCCACCCTGCTCTTCCTGCCAGCAGGAATTTAAATTATTTACTAGGAAAACAAACCCTTCTCTTTGAGCTGCACAAGGTTCTCTTGCTATCTGTTCCCAGCGTGGAGCTCCTCAAAACACCAGGACACGGTTCTGCTTTCATCCAGAACAGTCAAATACGTGCTCACATTTAGCAAATGAAGCACCTTTTTCACCTCACTCAGTGATTAATTCTGAGAGGGGAGCTGCAGACACTAAATTAACCTTTTTACCTGATTTAGTTTTACTAAATAAACAGCCCCATCATGTAATTTTCTCAACCAGAGCTGCTATTTTCTGCTGTTTGCTTTGCTCTTTGGAACATCTTCTGTTCCAGCTCTATTTCATTTAACTTGGTGACAGTAATATCTTCAGACTGTCCCCTTCACCCTGGGGATGCCACCAGTAAATCCATCATTCTTCCCAGAAAATAGATTATTAATTGGGAACACGTGTCAGAACGAGCAAGAAGGCCAGCAGTGACACGGATGTGCCTCCTCCTTAGCAGCATTCCCAGTTTTACCTTCTCAGTATTAGCAGAGTGGTGTCATTGAATACAGCTTTTATTCCATTTTTCCCTTCCAGAACATAAAAATTCCTTGATTTTCTCAGTTTTTAAAAGGCGGTTCATGTGAATTACCTGGCTGTGGCTGTGCTTTCCTGTGGAGATCAATATTTGTAATTGGATGTTTTGTGTCCTGGGGAGTTGATATCAGCACTGTAGGAGTTGATAACCTTACCAAAAGAACAGTGTTGCTGTGATGGCTGTAGATGTGCCTTTCCCAATGGGTAATTTGCATTTTCTGTGTGGATTAGGTTTGCTGTTGGTGCATGTGAGGAAGTCCATCTGGATTATTTCTTCTGGCAAGGAGCAGCAGTGTGTGAGTGGAACGTGCCTGGATGCGGTATCCCGAGACAGAACTATGCTGGCAATGCTCCTGCAGCTGTTCCTGGGGAAACATCTGTGGGGCTGGCCGTGCAGGTTTGTGCATCTCCGCTCACCCCTCTCAGAGCAGCTTGTCTCGTTTGGAAAGCAAGGGGGGAAGTGGAATATTCCTTACTGGGACAGGGATAAGGGCAGCAGACTCCACAGGACTTGCAGAATTCCAGCTGCCTGTTATTCCAGTAGGAATAACCGATCCGCTGGACTGAAATTTTTCACCTTTGCAGCTGGAAAAGCCCTTCCATCTGTGATAGTCTGTGTTTGTATTGGCTGATAAAGAGAATTATATACTGGCTGATGCCATCTCATAATTAATGATTATCCCTGTGCAGAGTATAGAACACATTGTCCCAAGATCTCAATTTTAGCAAGAGACATACAAGAATTTAAGAGAGCTTGGGAAAAGAGAGAAAGGAGTATTTTGTGAGATAATGAAGGGCTTCTCATCTTTTATGGAAAATGGAACGTTAAATTAGAAAGTGTAAAATCATAAAATAACTTGACAATATCTGGTTCTTGTAGCTGAATGCTTCCTAGCAAATCATTTTACTCAGCAGTTGCCTGGTTCTACAGGCAGGAAGGTGACTGCCTTTATTTTTTTCCTTGGTTTAACTTTTAAAGACTAATTTAAATTCCATTTATGCAGAATCCCTGTGATTTTGAAAATGCCTCCTGAAATTATGCAGAACCACCTTTCTAAAAAAAAAAACCACCAAAAAACCAACAGAACTTTCCAAAGCCTTACGTACAACGCTGCCTGGAATTATCCTGTCAATTAAATAAAGGAACCCACTCAAAGTAAGTGACAAAAATATAGAGTGAGTTAAATGCACCTTCCAGTAACAAATGGTTATTAAAGGAGGCCTCTGAGCCAACTGCTGGTTCTGTGGTCATGCTTGGACAAGGAGCTATTGAAACACACAGCTGCCTTTCAGACAATTTAACTGGCACTGGGAGTGGATTGTGGCCATTTGATGGCATTCCCTGGGCTCCTGGAAGGTTCCCTGGGCTCCTGGAAGGTTCCCTGGGCTCCTGGAAGGTTCCCTGTGCCACAGCTGGAGTGGGAGCCAGCGAGGACTAAGACAAAGGGTGGTACCCGCATCCACCCCCCGCAGGAATCACGAATAAATGCAGTCACTGGACAAGCTCTGGAATGTGTCACAGATTGGGAGTCTTTCCTGCTTCCTTCCTGTTTGCCAGTGACCACAGAGTGAAGTTTGAACAAGGTGGGGCAGCTACAAGCCATGAGCAACACGGTGGTGTTGCCGTGGCCCTGGTGAAGTCACCAGGAGTGCCTTCCTTTGTGCTGTCTTTACACGAGGGGTTGCACTGGGGGCAAGGCTCCTCCTTCCTCTTCTCCTGCCAGAGCCATTTCTCTCAAATTCACCCTCCCAAATGAGATTTGATGATCCTACAAAAATAGGCGGCGCTGGACTCGTGCTGTGTTTGCTCCCGAGTGCTTTCTGGATCTTTCCAGCTCTGTGTGTGGAGAGAGGCCTCCGTGACAACACAGGCAGAGCATCGGGTTCAGCACAGAGCCAGCTCACTCTGCAGCCTTTTCCTCCTGCCCTGCTGGTGTCAGGGATCATGGAATCCTCTGGTTCCCAACATGGTATACACGGGCTCGCTCAGAGCTGTGAAATAATAGGCAGGGGCCTGTCCCTGGTGTTACTTCTGGAACAGAATCCTTTTGTGTCAGTGACAATTCTCAGTGATGACTTGGAATTTCCTTCAAGAATCAGGGATTGAGCACTGCATGCAATTTATTTTTTAGCTGTGCTTTACAAGTTTTATGCCAGCTACTGGGAATAAGAACATTTTCTAAGAAAGAAACTGTTTCCCAGTAGGTTTTTGGACTTCTCTCGTTTAGGAAACTCATCCTGGGAGTCTTGTCCCAGGACTGTGGTGCAGCTGTGCTGATATAGGGGTTCTTAGACAAATAAGGCAGCTGTTATTTTCAGTAAGCTAAGTATGTGTTATCTGTACATGGTTTTGTCATCTCAAAATACTTTGTGCTCTGAGTTTCCTGAGCAAATATGCTGGGTTTCTCTTTTCTGCCCCTTCCCTTCCTTATTCCAGCAGCTGTTTGGAACTCGGGGTGTGGTCTCTGGGAGAGGCACTGTCACTGCTCCTCTCTGGCTTTGTCCAGTGAATCTCTTCCCTAACACCACGCTCCATTTCATCTCTTATCAGGGTGCCTTGCTCTCCTTTAGTCTCATGGGCAGCAAGCGGTAAATCTGAATAAATTCATTTATTTATGAATGCTGCACTCGATTTCCAGGAGCACCAGGTGAGAGGTGTGGAATTACACTCCTCTGGGCAGACAGGAGCTGGACCAGTGGCAACATTGCTCCCATGGCTACTGGAGGATCAAATGCCACTTTCCCTCAGGGGCTGCTGTCTGGGGAGCAAGGTTTAAACTCTGACAGATTTATGAATCATTTCACCTGCTAGACTTGTTCCTTCCCAAAGGGCCTGGTGAGGGGAAGCCCATGCCAAGGTTTTGGTAGCTTTTATCCCCAAGGCACTGATCCCATTGCTCTTGAAGCAACAGAATCTGTGAATTGTTTCTCGGTGTGTGTACAGGTGGAGCCTTGATAGGTGTTTTCTAATATGTGTATTTTGTATAAAAACACCACTCTGAGACTGCTGCCTTCCAGGTGTCAGCACTGCTGCTGCCCTCCATACCGGAATAATGGGGTATGGAGCGTTGTAAGGGGCACTTGGATTAATGAGTTGCTGTGAATTGCCTGCAGCTCTTTGCATAAGTGGCTCAAGGGAGCTGTTGTTCCAGGTGACCCCTGTTTTTCCTCCGTGGGTGTGCGGGGTGGGCAGACAATGGCTGTGTCTGGAGCGTTAATTACTCTGTGTCCCTTAATCACCAGGGTTTGTAATCCTGTTTCGGTGTGGAAATCCACATGCCACGGGGCCCAGTCAACACCTCTGTATCATCCCCTGCCAGTCAGTACACAGCTCCTAGCCACCCAGAACCATTCCTGAGGAGCTGCTTTGGGCGTGCCTGGACAAGTTTTGCCAGGCCATATTGGAAGATAGCTTAGCCAGGCTGGTCACAATAATCCCTGTTAAATTGGATGTGCACCTTTGGGTTCCCGAAGAATGTCAGGAAGGAATTGCTGCTCTGTAAAGCACAGCAGGTTACAGAAGAGGTAAATTGTATTTCCTCACAATGCTGGACACACTTCTCATTGTCCCCCCACATTCTCACTTCCCTGAATCCGAAATAAACGCCACATTGAAAGAAAATTATTCCTTGCATAAGGGAAAAAATAGAAAACAACAACAGATTTTGTTCGCTGACCTCACCGTGACTCCTCCTTTGCCCACAACACTCCATTGTTCTGCCAGGTCCAGACAGCACAGGGAGCAGACTCATTTTCCCTGTTTTTAATCCCAAAGGTGCAGTCCATCACTTCTATTAAGGATCCTTGGGGTTTGGTTGTTTTTTGGTTTTTTTTTTCTTGATCCTGGTGAGCTGTTTTCAACAAGTGAGTTAATACTGAAGAACAAAGATGGGGCAGGAATCCCTCTCTCCTAAGCTGGGAAATGAGCCATGCTCTGATAAGAGATTCCCCCCTTAGGCTCCATGAGATATGAGGGATAATTTTTCAGAGTGTTCTCTTAGGTTTAAATTAGTAAAGGGAAAGGAATGTATGTGTTCAAGCAGGTATCTGAACTGGTACTTTTGGAGCTGTCGTGCTCCATGCTTACAAAATGAACCCTTTTTGTCCTTTCAGGTAAACTGGAACACGTGTTCCACTCCCTGCTTTCCTACAGGAGGAACATCCATAGTGTGATAGCAAGATGCACTTTGGAATGTGGGGAAGAAAAGAAGGGAGCAACTGCTAAGGGGATTTGAATACCAGAGGCTGGAGCTGAAGGACTCATCCCATAAACATTACCTGGATGATGTCGCTGCATGCAGCTGGCTGGAAGTCAGTTCCATTAACAGCAGTTGTTCAATCCAGAGCAGGTCCATGTCTCAAAGAGCTTTTATCCTCCCCAGAAATCAGTGTGTGTGATGGGAGGGATGGTCAGGTACATCTGCTGGTACCTACAGGAAATCCAGCCCACATCAGGAACGCCCTGAGGAGAAGTCGTGCGTGTTTACAGCAGTCTCGGAGTCCTCGGCATCAAAATAAACATGAGGGAAGTGTTGGCCGTCGTCACTGGCACCGCACACGGGGACTGTGCCTGGAAATAGAGCTTGGCAGAGCCCAGCACTGCTGATGGCTCGGTGGAGAAGGCGGATTTACTTTTCCAGCCTGTGACATTTCATAAACATTTTCTGTTTGTTGGAGCTGGGGAACCTCACCAGGTCAAACCCAGCACTAATCTGCCCGAGTCACCTCCCCAGACTTTTGTCTCCAGTGTGTACACACATCCAATTGCTGCACTTCAGATTTGTCCTGGGACATTTATCCCTTTGTGTTTGTCCACGAGCACGCTGGAACAGCACCACAGAGCCTCCAGACAATTATTTATTTTGTTTTATCTGGTCATGAGGACTCCATTAGGTTGAGGAGCCCTTTGATGCAGCCTTTCACTCAGGGGGTTGATCCACCACCTCCATCCTGACCCGTTGGGCCTTCGATTCATTCCACAGGAAGGGAAATGCGCAAGCGCGCTTCCCAAAATCACTGCAACACCGCGCTGCACAGAAATCTCTTGGTCTGAAGTAGGACCCGGGGGGGTTTTAAATCCAGACGGGTGTTTGGAACCCTCAAGGAACAGCATGAGGAGAGTCCCACAGAGTTACACGGAGAGTTTGAGCCGCGGGGGCTGAGCATCCTCACGCTGCTCCAGTCAGGTTAGTGTTCGTCTTTATCCTGTATCGGGACATGGGAGCGCTGAGGGACAGGCGGTGTGGGGACACGGGAGCTCTGTGGGGACATGGGAGTGCTGTGGGACAAGCGGTGTGGGGACACGGGAGCTCTGAGGGACAGGCGGTGTGGGACACGGGAGCGCTGAGGGACAGGCGGTGTGGGGACACGGGAGGGCTGAGGGACAGGCGGTGTGGGGACACGGGAGCGCTGTGGGACAAGCGGTGTGGGACACGGGAGCGTTGAGGGACCGACGCTGAGCACCGCCACCCCCCCCACCATCGCCTCAGGGCGCGCACGCGCGGGCTCGCCGCCGTTGCCAGGGCTCGGAGCACTGGGCGGGGCGGAGGCAGAACTGGGCTGGCCAATCAGGACAGACCCGGCCTCGGTCGGTGGCCAATCGCCGCCGGTAAACAACACGCCCCTCCGCGAGGCGGGGAAGGGGCGGGGTGAGCGGCGCCGCCGGCCAATCAGCGGCTGGGAAGCGCGGGCCAATCCGAGCGCGGGAGGGTTTGGGCGGTCTTTTCAAAACGGATGAGGCGCCTGTGGCGTCCCTTTAAAGGCGTGATGCGTCCCTCGCTGTGTCCCTCCGCGCGGTCTCCCCGCCCCGCCGCAGTAGCGCGGTGCCGCTCCGATCCCCGCTGTGCTGGAGCTCCGCGATCCGGCCGCGCCCTCCCCGGACCTCGGGGACCAGTCGGGACACCGCCGGGTCGCATGAGTGGGGGGGTGGACTATTTGACTTCCGTGCGCCGCCTCACCGGCGGAGATCCCTCCGCGCGGGACAACAGAAGCCGTGGGCGGGGACGCGGCGCCGCCATCTTGGAGCGGGGCCGGGGCCGGGGCGGAGGGGAGCGGCTGGGGATGGTGCCGTGACAGTGCCGTGACTCCCCGCGGGGGTCCCGGCCGCCCGGCCTGGATGCGGGGTCAGCGGCCGAGCCCACCCCCGTCCGCGCGGTGACGGGAGCCGGGCTCGCCTCCCCCTCCCCGAGCGGTGAGGGCTGCGGGGGGGGCCCGGTGTCCCCTCGCCCCCCGGTCTAGGGGGCCCCTTTGTTTCCCTGCTACGGAGGGGAAGGAGGCGAAGGGAAGGGAAGATGAGCAGCGAGGTGCTGTGGCTTTTCAAGCAGCTGAACCTCCATCTGGAGCTGGAGGGGCGGTTCCAGCCCCGCGAGAAGGGACTCAGCCTCATCGAGGGCGCCGCTGAGGTGGGTGAGGGCGTCGCGGGGCTCCTCAGGGCAGAAAGGAAATTTCATAGAAAATTCCGGCTAATGGAATTTAAAGCGCGTTAACTGAGGAAAGTTAGTTATTTTCTCTGTATGCGCCGCTTTCCTTTTGTTTGAATTCTGTGTTCGTCTGTTTGTATTAACGTTACGTTATCCAAGCGCTGCGACCTGCAGGGCAAGGCGTTTAGTACTTTAGGTGTGTTTAGTATTTATTGTTTAAACTTGGAGTGAGCACAGGAGCGAGAGGTCGTGTATTGTTGCCGTCGGGGGAGCTTCCTGCCGCTGCAGGGGAGGTGGGATGGAACAAACAGGGCTGTCTGGGGAAATGAACCCAGAACCTCAGTGCTGAGCAGCAAAATGTAAATAGACCATAAACATCTCCACGTTAACGACCAAAGTTCCTTACCGAGTTCGGGGCAGGCTTATTATGTGCCTTCGGGTGCTTGTGAGTTCTTTGGGAAGAGCCTTAATATTTAACGAAAAAAAAAAATCCCTGAGATAAATCTGCTTGTTTGTTGTGAAAGCAGAGCTGTTGCTTAAATATTGACGTGCGAGGCAGAGAGCTGTGTGGTCATTTCTAAGGGCAGGGTCACTGTGTGTCCCTGCGGTTAGTAACTTAACTAAGTCTTGAATGTTTCTTTAAAGAAGCAAGTGGAGAGTAGGAGATGTGGTTGTGCTGGCTGTTGCACCATCAGGACCTGGCTGTAATCTCTGAGCCGTGGGTGTGATTTGAGTCCTAAGTGTCTAAATTTATTTTCTTTTCAATTCAAGTGAAATAAAGTCTTTAAGGGAAAAATTGCTTCTGTTTGATCTAAAGAAAAGACGATTTAGGGAGCGAGGCACGGCGATTGCTGCTGCCACAGGGTAATTCTGACTTTGCCTCTCTTGCCATAGAATGAGAACACTCTGTGTCCAAGACAAAGGAATGCCAAGGTGGAAGATCTTTGGAGTCTGACCAACTTCTTTGGATTTGCAACTGAAACGTTTGTTTTGGCTGTCAACATTCTGGACAGATTCTTGGCTCTTATGAAGGTACAAGTGTGGCTGTTGATTCAGCAGCAGCTCCGAGGTCTCCTTTGTGAACCCGGAGTTGAGTGCAGTTCCTTTCACCTCTAAAGACAAGTAGCGGCTTGATTTACTTCCTCTGATAAATCTGTAACCATCACCGTGTAGATGTCTGAGAAAGGAGGAATTTAGGGAAACAAACCAATAAGTGTTAGAGGCTGTCTCTGGGTGCTCTGCTAAAGCTTAGCTTAGCTTCGGGAGCGACACCAAGGGATCATTTCCTGGATGTTGTTATCGTGTTTGTGCTGCTTTAAGGCAGGAAGCTTGGACCCAAACCAGTTCCTCGTTATTACATCCGCAGAAAAAACTGAGTTGCATCAGTTCTCTGGTCGGACTGGCCTTGAGGTGGCACAAAATGTACAGTGGTAGAGGGGACCGAAGAGCAGGGGCAGGAACAAGCTGTGGAGGGATGGGGCTGCCCCGAACAGGCTCAGACTGGATTTGTGTGGGCTGTGAGCGAGGTCGGGCGAGCACTGCCGCTCGGAGGAGCGGGGAATTGCACTTCCCACCGCGATTTATTTGTGTCCTGGTGGGGAACAACCTGCTCGGCCGTGGGACTTCACTTCCTCAGCCCCAGCGGCCCGGTGCTGCCTCGTGGGGTTTGCTCCAGCTGAAGTGAAGGATTTATGGCTGGGGGAGGAGTAGGAGCTGGCCAGACCAGGTTCGGTGGAGATCAGCAAGTGTTAGAAGTGTGGGTATTCCGAACACAGGTGGTGTTGAAGCCCAGTGTTGCTGGGGGGACGATGCACTGATGGTGCCTGCTGTGGTTTTTAGGTGAAACCCAAGCATTTGTCTTGCATTGGAGTTTGCTGCATGCAGCTGGCGGCCCGTGTGGTGGAGGAGGAATGCAATATCCCATCTGCTCACGAGATCATCCGGATCAGCCAATGTAAATGCACTGTGTCCGACCTGAAACGGATGGAAAAGATAATTTCAGAAAAGTTGCACTTTGAATTTAAAGCTACTACTGCCTTAACCTTCTTGCACTTGTACCATACTATTGTACTCTGCCATACCTCAGAAAGGTGAGTTGGTGGTGTTTGCTGAGCCCTTTCAATCCCCTCTGAGACGATTGCAGCCTTGCCTGTGGAGGAGGCACCTCCTCAGTTCTTGCTTCCCGGCGAGGGAATGCTTGTTCATGCAGACCCTTCTTCTCTTGGATGTCTCACAGGAAAGAAGTGTTGAATCTGGACAAGTTGGAAGCACAGCTAAAAGCTTGCAACTGCCGTCTGGTGTTCTCTAAAGCAAGAGTGAGTAGAAGCAGTTGTTTGTAGCTGCAGAGTCGGTTTGTGGTGGCTGTGGTGGTGCTGAGTGCTGTTTTCTGGTCCTTTCAGCCATCTGTCCTGGCCTTGTGCCTTCTCACTCTGGAAGTTCAGACGCTGAAATCTGTTGAGCTGTTGGAGATCCTTCTGCGTGTTCAAAAGCATTCAAAGGTGAGTGTTTTCAGGGGATTGTTTTCCCAGTTGTTTAGACTGATACTGTTCATGATGGGTGATTTAGGAGTCCCTTAAATGAGTCCCTAAATGTGTCCTTTACACGTTCTGTGTGGCTGAAAGAAGCAGTTAAAAAAAAGCTTAAAGGTATAAAATCAGAGGAACTGCTGACCCAGTGTGTACACAAAGCATGCTTTAACAGGCAGCTGATTGAGCTCGTACAGCTCTGGCTGTGTGGTTTGGAGAAACTTCCAGCCTGTTCTGGGACTGCTGGGCTGGTTATTCCTTTTGCCTGAATAATTAAACCTGAGGGTTTAATTGTTATTATCATCACCTGAGGGTCTTCCCCTCAAAACAGTGAACAGACTCCCCAGGGAACGGGCACAGCACGAGCCTGGCACAGCTCAAGGAGCATTTGGACAATGCCCTCGGGTACAGGCTGGACTTGGTGGGTTTGTCCTGTGCAGGGCCAGGAGTTGAACTCCATGATGCTTGGATGCTTGTGGATCCCTTCCAGCTCAGGATATGCTATGAACTGAAATAGGATTAATGGCCTCTAGCTGCGTGCTGCCTCCACTGATGGCCTAGAAGCAGCTTTTCACTCTTACAGTCAGATTGAGCAGTCCTAGTTTCTTAAGGGATAGAAGCAGTTCCTTAAAGTACAATATTATTCTATTTTTAAATGGTGGTTTCAAGTTTTGTCTTCTATTTAAAGCAGTTTAAAAAACTTCGCTTCCATTTGAAAATGGAGTTTTAATAAAGTTTTATTCAATTTTAAAATAGAATAACCTTTGTTTCGTTTCTCCTTTGGAAGTGATAAAGGAAATGGTAACAAGGACTGACAGGCAAACTGTCAGCCTAACCCCACCTTGAACAGGGGCTTGTCTGGAAGGTGTGTAGGAGTTGGTAGTTCACCTTTAAAAGCAGCTTTGACAGAGGTATCACAGTTATGACTCACTTCTGTCTTGACTGATGTTTTTTCCAGGTCTTTCCCAAGAAGGTAAAATGGAGGCAGGAGTTACCCTTAGAGCCTGTGTGTTACAGACTAACTAACTTCTGGGGTTTTTGGTGGCTTTTCTTTTCAGATAAGTGATAGTGACCTGCTTTATTGGAGAGAGCTGGTCTCTAAATGCCTGGCAGATTATTCTTCTCCTGAATGCTGCAAGCCTGATCACAAAAAACTAGTTTGGATTGTTTCGAGGCGTACGGCCCAAAACCTACAGAACAGTTACTACAGTGTTCCCGAGTTGCCAACGATCCCAGAGGGTGGATGTTTCAATGGAAGTGAGAGGTGGGTCACACTTGGCTGCTTCATTTGTTGGGAATTCTCCTTTTCCTCTAGTAGTCATGGCAGCTCTGTGTAACTATGGCTTAATTGCTGCTACTTGGGGGAAAAGTGCTAGCTCTGAGAATATTGCTGGGCTTGGAATATGCCTTCAGCACATGGAGAGAAGGGGAAGCTGTCCTTGCGGTGTTCAGAGGTACTTGGCTGGGCTGGGGGGAGGCACTGTTGGTTTCAAGAAGGCTTGCAAAGGTTTTCAGTCTCCTGAAGGAGTTGATGCTTGCTGTCTGGAACACTGGCTTTGTTGGCATCAGGAGGATTGTGCCTTGTTAGGATTTCAGCTTTAGGCTGAGCAGCATTTAGGTGTGGGATGTTGCTGCTAGGAACAGAATAGCGTGCGAGAAGCCCCAGGCTTGAGGAGTACTTTGCCACTTTGAAAGGGTTGTGCTTTGTTAAAATTACCTTTCCCACTGTTCCTTCTAGTGAAGACTCCTGTGAAGACATGAGCAGCGGGGAAGAAAGCCTTAGCAGTTCTCCTCCGAGTGATCTGGAAGGCACCTTCTTCTTTGAACTCAAACCTAAACCCAAGTGGCAAACTCTCAGCTGTCAAACTCTTAGCACTGAGTCTGCATTGTATTAGGCTGAAGTGTTGAATGCACCACAGAGTCTTTTGGCAATAATAAATGAGGTGGTGATCTGTAAACTGTATTGAGGCAAAACTTGCTGTGGTATATCAATGCTTTGGATGCCTGCCTTGGTTTTTTTGTTGTTGTAATTTTAAGGAATTTAAAAAAATCTTTCAGGTCCCCAGATCAGCAAAAATAACAAAAAGACAAAAAAAAAGTTGTTGTACAGTTCTGTTGTCAACAGCCATGAATGTAGTTCTGTACCTGGTGGTCCAAAACCCTCAGCAGCTCAGCACCTGAGTTGATTTCAGGGTCTTGTTGTGAGAAGCACGGAGCAAGAGTGAGAAGGTTTCCTGAGACTTAAACGGGAAGCTCTTGGTTAATGGAAGAAATTTGCTCCATGGGTTCAGTCAAGCGAGGGAGAGGCCCACGAGGAGCTGTGCAGTTGTCCTGGGATGTTCTCAGGATTCCACATGACAGAATCCCAAGCTTGGCTTGATTTCAGTGTTGACCCTGCTTGGAGCAGGAGGTTGGACTGCTGTGCCCCTCGAGGGCACCTCCACTCCTCCTGGGAGTGGTGTTCTGGGATGAGATCCAAGTGGCTGGGTGGGTTACATGGAGCGTGTCCATAGTGCCAGGCTGGAATGATTGACTCTCCAAGGGGCCCAACACTGAAACTGCTTTTCCTTTTCAGCAGGGTCTTGAGTTGTGTACTCCAAGTAGCAATTTTTGAAGCTTGGCTTTTATAAACTTCAGGGATCCCTATTTCACACCAGGAGTATGTGTGGTAAGCAGGAGGTTTCTAGTCAATATAGTTTTCGCTTTGAGATAGTATCAACTGTGTGGCCAGGAGTAATTCCATGTTTTCTTTAGTACGGATGTTTTTACCCTGAAATTCACATTGTATACTTCAGTGTGTTTCAAATCTTAACATGTCAATCCATGCTATTAGCTTAGACTTCTTAACTTGGTAAACCTTGCTAAGTCTACATTCCTTTGAATATTTAACCCTTGTAGTTGTTTTTCAGTATATTCATGTTATTGATTGAGTCATAATCAGACTTGTTTGCATGCTGATGTAAAGCAGTTAGTGCAGGAGAAGTTGAAATTACGCAGTGAAATATCAGGTAAATGTGATGGTGAAGTAGTTTATGTAATGGTTTTTCTTCTGAACTTTGTTATCAAAGCACAAATTCCAGTCTAATTGTGTTTCTCCCTGGTGAGGACATGGCTAAAGGAGACTAAAGTAGCTCAGAGTAACGGTGTGAGGTGTGGTGGTGCCAAAGTAGAAATGAAGGAGCAAACAAGCTAAAAGCTGTTTCGTAGCTGCCAGCATTGCTTTAGAAAGGTAAGAGTGATGCTGTAAGTCCATAACTGTTATGTGATTTCAGTTTTCTAAAAACACACAAAAGTTTACAAAAAGGTGTATATGAAAATGTAAATTAAAAAAAAAATGTACAGAAAAAAAATTTAAAAGAAAAAAACGAGCAGAAAATACTGTATTTTTTTACATTGTATGTAACTTTTTGTAGGTCTGTGGCATGTAGATAGTAATTTATTGTGTACTCTGTATGATACAAATACTGTACCTCTGAAGACTTCTTGCTGCAAGTCTCTGCTCACTTCAGGAGTGCTTGGGTAAGGAACCTACTGAGTCTTGTTTCAGTTGAGAACAAAAATAAACCAAGTGCTGTCTTTGTTACCTGCTGTGAGTGGCAGTCGGTTCCTTGAAGCTTTTGGCTTCCTTTTTTTTTTGTGCTGTGCAGGGTGGGTGATCCCACAGCTGGGTTCCAGCTTTCCCAGGAGCTGTGGCAAGAACAAGGGGAGACTGCTCAGTACTGGGTGGAAATCTCACCTCAGTGTGAGAAGCTGGGGTGAGGTATCCCGTGCTCATTGTGAGCGCTGTGCTTGGCACGTGGGCACATCCAGAGCTCCTGCAGGGGGTAAGGGTCATTCCAGCTGGATTCCTCTGGGTTCTGCAGGAGTTGTTCTTGGTGGTGGAGCCTTGAGGTGTCCCTTGGGTCCCCTCAGCACGGCACCTCCTGGCTCGGGAGTCGGCTGGAGCGTGTGCACTGTGTGGGAGAGCTCAGGGCAAGGTGGGAAGCCATGGGCTGTGTCCTGGGCTTGCACAGCTTGGGAGCCTTAATGAAGCTTGAGGTGTGCCATGCAGCCCCTTTCAAGTCTGTTCCACGTGGAGAAATGGGCTTGGGAGAAGGTTGGAGGCTTCACTTCTGTGGTTGGAATGATGCCGGCTCAGCTTTGGTTCTGCCAGGTCAGGTGGCTGCGGATCCCCCCGAGGAGGTTTGCCTGGCTTCCCCCAAAGAAGGGGGATTGGCTGTTTGTAATAGCAGAGGTGTGCATGGCTTTGGGATGCTGTTTGGGGCTTGCCTGTGCCACGTGGTGCAACTTGGAAGGCTTGTGGTAGCGGGGGTTTAAATGTGTGCTCATTTTCATAACTGCTCTGTCAGTAAGACTGGTTTGGGTGGGGGCTGAGGGGGCTCAAAGGCAGTGGTTTTGTGGGGAGTCCATCCCCTGAAACAACTCCTGGCTGTGTTCACTTTCTGGGATGTTGCTTCCTGTGCTGCTGAGCCTATTGGAAACATAATGCTGGAGGTCCACAGAGGTTTCTGAGAGCATCTTGAAATGTCATCCTACTGCTGTTCTGGCTGGACTGGGCCACAAGGGATCTGTAGTGAAAGCACTTCTGTTCCTGGTGAGTTGTCATTCCATAATTAAATAATTAGAACTATGGCCTTTTAAACAGGAAACTTGACTTCCACACCACTTGATGACACGTGACAAGTGACACGCAGCAATAAAGCGTTCAGAATAAATCAGTGTGTTCAGACCCTGGTCCTTAACAGCTCCCCCTTTTTTTCCTGATGGAATAAGAAGGCTATTCCTGTCAGAGCTTAGAGCACTCTGAGTTTAGAGCAGCATACACTAAAGAGCTGAATGGTCTTAGGCCATTTCTTTGCTTAGACTAACAGATGAGTGAGTTATTCTTGTGATCCCACTTGGCTGTCAGGGCTTTGGAGCTCAGCAAAACGGGAATTACTAAATGCTTGGCACATATATAGTATTATTTATCTTAAAATACGTGTTGCAGCTGTGGGGTGTCACATGGCTGTGCTTTGTGGTGTAAGCCTGTGGCTGGTGTAGTGCATCTCCTGAAAGCAGAAAGTTGCCATAACAACTGAATGAAATCAATTAGAGTAATAAGCAATTAAAATCTCATCCTTAGTGTTGCATAAACACAGCATTTCGCTCATGAATTATTAGCGATCTTGCCTCTAGACCTGTATGTTCTGGTTCTGATTTGCAATCTCAACCATTTTTGAGTTAATGAAGCATTTAATTTCTCCTTCAAAGAGTGCTGGTGGGGTTTTTTTTGGCCACAGCAAGTAGGTTCTTCATCAGAGACGTGAACACTGTTAAACACCTAAATGGAGGAAACGTTTATGGTGGGATTTCCGGAGCGCTCAGCATTGGCTTTGTTTCCACCCAGTGAAGTCAAGAAGAAGAACAGTAACCTGTGGTCTGGGGTAATTTTGTCCTGGGCCTAGGCAGGCAAAGGCAGATCCTTCCTCTGTTCCCCACTTCCTCCTTGACCTTCTGTGTATTCCTGAGCCTCCCTCTCTTCCTTTGTTCCCCTTGTAGAACAAAGCCAGGAATAGCTCCTTGTTGTAGTGCTCAGTTGTCAAGGATAAATCAGCTCAAACCAGGGAATGGCAGAGCTGTTGTGGAGAGGTGGGATGTGTGAGGGCCCATGGGGAAGCAGGCTTTGCAGACTGTTGGCTTGGCAAGGGCCTGTAGGCTTGTTCTGCAAGGATTTTGTGTAGCTGGGGGTCAAATGTTTCAAAGGTCAGAGTGCACTTTATAATCCAGAGTCTCCAAGGAACTTGGGAAAACATGTCTGTGGTCTAAACAGTGGTCCTGTCATGT
Source organism: Hypocryptadius cinnamomeus (assembly GCA_013400635.1). Lineage (NCBI taxonomy): Eukaryota > Metazoa > Chordata > Aves > Passeriformes > Zosteropidae > Hypocryptadius > Hypocryptadius cinnamomeus. The sequence continues at coordinate 42,158 of VYZP01008782.1, read as the reverse complement.
GCAGTGGCTGAGTCAGGGATTTAGGGAGCCTTTGGCATCCAGAGCTCAATTATTAACTCTGGTAGGGAGCAAAAGCACTGGAGGTGATCCCTGGTTTTCTCCTGGCAGGATGACAGAAGCCAAGGCCAGTGGTCTGAGGGTTTGTGCCACAGATCATTTGAAGGTGGGTGTGGTGTCTGTGCCAGCTCTTTGCCCAAGATACTGGCACAGTGCATCCACAGGTCATGTGTGGTGCCTTGTGCTTTCCTCAGCTTTTATTGTTCCATTAAATGTAATGGAACAATACTGCCACCTTTATCCTGCCTGGGCAATCAGGAAAAGGGCCCACACTCAGTGCTGTAAATGCAGCCTGAGCTGTGTGGATCAGCTGAGAAATAAAACAGGCCTCCCTGGAAGGAATTTGGGTTTCTTCTGGTCCCAGGATGTGCACTTGGATTGGTTACCTCCACAGCCTCCAACTCCCACTGGAATAGCTGTTGGAGTATTCTTACAAGCCCATGTTGGGATTCACTCTTGCACTGTCTGATTCCCTGTCAGTTTACAGTGTGTTTTCTGTAACCCCAAGCAGGTGATGATGTGTTCTCCTCTGATCCATGTGCAGGGACATTGTGTTGCTCCTAGTGCCTGTGAAAACACAGATTTCTGCTCCAGTGGGAAAACCCTGTGCACTTTATTGTGCCAGGCAATGAGGAAGGCACAGTCATACAACATATCCAGTGCCTTTTCCATGGTTAGCTGAGTGCTGGACAGCTGTTGCAGCCGTAGCTAGTGTGTAATTCTCAGTGTAAAAGATTGGGATGCTTTGGATTTCTGTGGGAAGCAGCTGAAGGCTCGCTTGACTGTTAAATAAGTCCTGTTTGTGCTGTGCTGATGTACATTTTAACGGTGTTCACCTGGAAATCTGCAGTACTGCCACACTTGTTGGGGAGAGACTTTGTGGAGAATTCCCTGACTGTCCTACTCTATTTAACAGGCTTTGCCCACAGTTGCCATGGAAGCCTTGCCTTCGGCGTACCCTTGGGATTCATCCCTGAACGAAAGGTCCACCTGGAGTCACAGGGCTGTGCTCTTCCTATAAAGCCTTGCATCCTCAGAGGCTGAAAGCCCTGCTGCCTGTGGTCATAAATCATTTTCTGCTTCGCTGGGGTCAAAGCTTTCAGATCCTCTTACTCTTTACTCTTCCTTCAGATCCTTCTGGGCCCATCTTTCAGATGCTGCAGCGTGTGGGGCATTTCAGTCTGCACTGGCCATGGCTCAATATTGCTGCTCTGGGATCAGTTTGTATCTTTTGGCAGCATTCCTCGAGCTGGCAGCAGAGAATAACTTATTTTAATAAGCAATAGTAGGTGACAGTGCTCTGTCACCCCTCAACTGGTGTCCTGTGTGCCTTGTTACATTAAAGGCAGATAAAATGCTTTGTGAAATGTCTTGCTCCTCGGAGGAGTTGGGTCCTCAGCCCTGAAGATCAAAGTCCTTTTTCAAGTGGCTGACATCAGCACGCAGTTTTGTGTCCTTCCTCTTGTCCCTGCCTCAAACCCAGCCTCAAGAGGCTGTGTTTGGAGAAGTGTGTCTGTGCCATGGAAATTCACCCAGCTCAGTGAAGCTGCTTCCCCACCAGCTTGGAAAACCCCTCACACCTGCGTGCCAAGTTGGGCCTGGCCATTTGCCAGGCTCAGTCTTGTGCTGTCACCTTGGCTTGGGAACAGGGAAAGGGCTGGATTAGTCCTTCTGTTGTTGTGTCACTCAGGGATACCAGGATTCACTTTTGCTGGAAAAGCTGAGCTAGGGACCTACGCAGGCAGGCTTTTGCCACAGATCTTTCAACACATTCACACTAAATCTTTAGTCTGGACCACATCCATTCTGTGCTCCAGCTGCAGTCCGCCTCCTGGGATCCTGGACACACCTCATCCAGGCTGGCAGGTCACCTGTCACCTCACCAGTAACCCAGACTGGGGTCCAGTTGTACAGTTTGCTGTTGGAGCAGGGATTGCTCCTTCAACGAGATGCATACAGGTAGGGAATTCCTTGAAAAGTACTGCTCAAGTAGGACTGACGGAGTTCCCAGCAGAGGGGATTTAGGGAGGCTGTTTGGATTGCCGGAAAGGGGCACCATTTTCCTTCTGTGTGCAGAGAGGGTGATGTTTCCAGTCACTGCACACCTCCATCTAGCTCTGCTTTCTGAAGAGATGAGCTCCAAAATTCATGTCTTCTAACATTAGGGTTATCCCAAAGGGAAGACTGGATATAAAATACCTAATCAACACCTGGGTTTTGCAACTGTGAGCTTGAGTAAGTTCTCTTTAGTAACAAGTTTTTGGAAACAAGGGAGCAAAGCTGTCCTGCCTTCCTGTGGTCTAAATGAAAACCAAGTCAGAGTGCTCCTGAACTTCAGGAAGTCTGAAATTCAAATCTGCCCTTGAGCCTGGGCCCATGTCTTGATTTCCATTTCAGAAGTGAAAATACCCTGCTGTAGATGGAGCCAGGAGTAATTGGCCAGACCTTGTGTCTTAACAGAAAGTTTTGAGCAGACAGATAGAAGGAAAGATCACAACGTGTGAGATGGAGGATCTCTGTTTGACCATTTTATCTCCAGTCACGAGCATTTTTAGAGCTGACTGGCAGTGCTGGTTGTATGTGCAGAGAGGAGGATCTGGGCTGGAGCATGATTTCCAGGGAATGGGGGTTTAGGAGAAACCATTTCCTGTGCCTTAGCCAAGCCAGAGAAAGATAGATTCTCTGAGTATAAGATTTTATCATTAAAGGCCTGAAAATGAACTATTCCAAGCACATTTGGAAAGGTACCTGAGCATGATGGCTTATTTGAACCTCGTGAGAGCATTTCCATGCCCTCCTGGGGAAAAGGAACCTCCCTGACAGATAAATCATCTGGGACAGAGGTTTTCAAGGGCAGCCTGCAGGGCACTGGAGGCTTGACAAGCCCCTACGTGCAGCCTGTCAGGGGGTTTGTTTTAAACCAAGGCATTGTGCTTATCTGGGGTATTTATGGCACTGTGGGTGAAGGAGACGTGGCCCAGGCCTGGCAGCCCCCTGATGGAGGGGGGGACTGTGAATGGGGCTAATCCTGTGGGAGGGCTTTTCCTAGCAAGAATCCTGTGGGAGGGATTTTCCTAGCAAGAGCCTGCTACAGCTTTCTTTAGGTGTGAATAAGGGCAGTTTGAATATTTCTCAGTGCCTGCTGAGGGTTGTTATGACTTTTCTGAGCTCTGTTTCTGGCTGCATCTGTCCCAGGTAACCTGCCCCAAAGTGGCTGGAATAGTGAGGAACCACCTCTTTTGCACTGTGCATCCTGTTTATCATGGTTAGGGAAAAACAAGCTCGGAGCTGCATCTGTGTGGAAATATGAGCAACTCGGGAAAGTCTGTCTGCAGAGCCCCTTCAGCCCTCAGGGCTGTGTAAAATGGGTCACTGGAAGTGTGGAAGCAGAATGAAAGGAAAGGAAAGCTTGTTAATCCTGGGCTTTTTGGCTCCTTGGGCACAAATTTAATGTTAAACTACTTTCTGACTTCGGGGATTGACACGAGCTGAAAAGCTTTGCTACAAAGAGGGGAGAGAGCAGCAAGGCAAAAATGAAAGGGTACTCCTGTGCCTCTGAAAGCAGCAGTGATTTAGTGATTTTACTAAAACGTTTGAGAAGGCATGGCAGAAGCCTCTAGGAAAGGACTCTGAGGGTAAAATGTCGGTAACTTGTCTTCTTCTCATTAGCTCAAATCATTTCCACCTGCCTCTTATCACCAGGTAGCTGAGGAGGGCAGGGAAAGGAGATTCCCCTCAGGTGGGAATGCTTTGCAGGGAATTGGGCAGCATGACTGTTCCCAGCTGAGCCCAGGTGCAGAGGCTGCCCTTGCAGCCAGCTTCCTGCTGCTTGTGGGAGCCCCAGGGAGCACGAGCACCTTGGTCAGCAGAGAGGCCTGGGGGACACAGTCTGGCTCCAGAGGTGACAGCGCTCCTGCTACACTGCTCCTGTCATAGCTGCTGGCGTGGTCACACTTCCCTCTGTAAGTACACACAGTTTTCCTCATTGCTTTGCTGGGGTTATCTGGTGGCTCCTATTGAATTGCAACAGGAACTTGTTTGTTCATAGAAATAGGAAAATGCCTCGGCCTCGCCTTGTTTCAGGGGCAGGGAGAAGAAGTCTGTGTCTGCACTGTGTTTCTCGTGGCCAGGTGTTGTCAGGCAGTGCTTTGAAGAACACAGGCTGGTTGGTGTCAGTGCACCTTGTCATGGGAGCTGTTGAGTTGAAATTCACTCTTTGTTAAGAGTTCTGTGCCAAGCAGTTTTCTAAATGGCTGGAAAAGTGGCCTTAAGGGAAGGGTTTGTTTTCTCTAATGGAGCTGGAATGTGGAGAGCAGTTGTTAGCCTGTTGTGAACTCGCAGCAACAGCCTTTTGGGTTTCTTGTGTCTTGTTTTTTCTGGTTGGTTCTTTCTGTGTGCCCAACCAGTCTTGTCATGCTGGGAGTAGAAGGATAATGAGAGAATGAGTGGAGGAAGGAGCAGAGCCAGGATTCTGCTTTTTCCATGCAAACTTTCCCACCGTGTTTTTGAACCAGCCTGCCTTTCTCGGGGAAACACTGTCTGCAGAACAGAGGTTTAGGGTTAGGACAGCGTTTTTATTTCCATTTTAAATACTTATAACTTGCTATGGCTACCTCATCCCTGGAAGTGTCCAAGGTTGGATGGGACCTGGAGCAAGCTGGGATAGTGGAAAGTGTCCCTGCACATGGCAGGGGGTGGGACTGGATGCTGTTTAAGTCCCTTCCCACACAAACCAGTCTGTGATTCTATGTGCAAGTGGCTGCAGTTGGCCTCTGTTGTGACCCTGAAATGCAAGTATTTACTCTGGTTACGTGTGCCCCAAAAGAAGGTTTTTTCCTCTAGGTGTGGCAGAAACGTGGGCTTGAGGCTGGGCAGGAGGGTGACTAACCTTAGGAGGGGCTGGGGAGGGAAGGGTGAGTGTGCTGCTCTTTATGCAAACACCCTGATAGCTGAGCACTGAGAAAAGAGTGTAGAAAGGGAGGAACTAGCAGCAGGGAATATCAGCCGGGCAGGGCAGACAGCTGTGGTGGGACTGTGGTGGCTCGGGAGCTGACACAGAGGCGGGGTTGGATGTGCAGCCTCACCTGCATTGCCCTGCTCTGATGAGGGGAGGTGGGCAGGGCTCAGAGGACGGGTCAGGAGGAGCCTGGCACGGAAGCGGTGCGGCGCCGGTGATCTGCGGGGACTGTGACCTCCTGCACGTCTTCACGTGTCTGGTGGCTTCAGGGCAGGACGAGCAGCCTTCCTCTCCCTGCCTGGGGCTGGAGCAGCAAAAATATCTGGATGGCATTTAGCACCGTGACCTTTGAACACTTCCACGGGCTGACCCAAGAGCAGAGGCAACACTTGGAGTGAGGCAGGGCTCGGTGGAAATGTGCTGTGAATCACCCTCTTGTGTTGCTGTTGATCTCTCACTCCCAGGCATGTGAATTTGGGACAGGTAAACATAATTTCCTTTAGCATGATGAATTCAGCTGGGGAGGGCCCGTTGCAATTGCCTCCAAAGGCTGGATGAGTGTTGAAGCAGTGGAGTAGACTTCAAGCCTTGGTTTACATTGGCTGTAATTTCCCAAATATTAAAATTCCCAGCTTTTGAGGATGTTTGGCTTGGAAATGCATTGTATCCACACTCCCTCCAAAGCTCTGTGCTCTCTGGGGAGCAGCTGAATGCCCTCCAGTCCCACGGGGTGGCTTTCCCAGTATCACTCCCCTCCAGCTGGAATGATAACCAGTCATACTAGATGGGAAAAACCAGGCTCAGGGTGGCTGGGACATAACTGTCAGACAGGCTGGTTCTATCTGCCGCTCTCCAGGGCTGCATGCTTCCTGGGAGGCAGCTTGCATGAACCCTGGGGAAATGCTCCCCCTTTGCACAGGCTCTCCATCCTTCATCTTTCCTCTCTGGAGCTCTGACACTGCAGGCTGGCACCCGTGTTACCTCTTGGTGTGCTGGGCTGAGCGTGTCTATGGGATACAAAACTCCAGGAGAAATTAGCAAAGGTGTTTGCCCTGCACTCCCCTAAACCTGGATCCCACTCTTGCTCCTCTTTGGGATTCAGTGGAGAGATCCCAGCTGTGTGCTCTGTCAGGATTTAACCACGAGCAGGGTGGGATCACACCCTCAAGAGATAGAAGCAGACAGCCTGTGCTCTGCTTGTCCAGCTGCTCCCAGTGGGAAGCCCCAGCCGTTGTGTTTCTGGATTTGTGTGGCACTTGGCAGCTCCCAGCTGTTCCCAGGTGTGCAGCTGGACAGTCTCAGGCTCCTGTCTCAGCTTAGCATTGCTTAACCTGCAGCTTTCCAGCTGGGAATAGGGCCAGGGCACACATGGTGGAAAGGCATGGCGCATCAGCCTGCATCCTTGTGCCTCTGGCAAAACTCTAGGTATGCTAACAACTCGTCTCTGGCGATGGGAAAGTGGGAGCGATGTGGATTTCATCCAGGCCCCCAGCCATGCAGGAGGAAGCAGGCAGCTCCCTGTGCTCCTCAGCTCTGAGGGTGATCCGTGCAGCAATCTTCCTCAAGGTCCTTTTTACATTGCTGCAGGGTCTGTGGGGTCTAACCTGCATTTCTGGATTTCCAGCATGCCTCCATGCCTCTCCCCACCCAAGAACCTCCCCTCAACTCTGCTTTGCTGCAGAACATCAAGACGAGCCAGTTCTGCTACTGCTCTTGCCTGGGAATTGAGCAAAGAGCACCAACCTGTGTGTTTTGGGAGAGGAGGAAGCCCTTCTTTGATTTCAGCTCTTGCCTCGTCTCTCCTTCCCCTGGTCTGAGTGCTGGTGTTTCAGAAATGCTTCTGGAAGCTGCCTTTCAGGGGAAAAAAACCCCTCTGTGATGAGAGCAGGCACGTGTAGCACCTACCACGATGTTCGTTCCTTTTTTCTGTGCAGTCAGTTAGCTTGGATCGTGATCCTCTGCCGGGCTCTGGGTGCTCGGGCAGATCCAGATTTTCCTCGCCCGTCTGCTCTCCGTGGCAATGGTGTCTGCTGCTCTCTAGTGGCCCCAGCTGTGAGCCTGCATGCGCTGCAAAATGAGAACCTAGGTGGTGCTTTTATCTATATCTATATATGTATGTTTTAAATTTATTTTTACACAGCATCCTCCTGCCACAGCAAGTCTAAACCTTGTACCTCCACAAAGCCAGCATTTAAGCTGCCCACGTTCCCCCAGCCCTAACCTGCAGGCAAGAGGAAAGTCCCTCATTGTGTTGTGCTTAGGTTATGTCGGGAAATATCTTTCCAAGTGCCTTCCCTGTACTCCACATGGACAGAACTGGCGGGTGAAATGCTCACTCCTGGCTGCCCCAAACGCCACGGGAACGTGGGGTGTGGAAGGGAGGGGAGGTACCCCAACAGCTTCAGGAATGTTCTGTGTCTAACCCAAGGCTGTGCCCTGGGACAGATCTTTAGATCTGACAGAGTCTTTAGGCCTTGCTGGTTTTCAGGGTGTGTGTGGTAAGTGACAGGCGAGATAAAAGCTGAGCAAAGATCAAAGCGGGTTTCATGGGTTTTATGGCTTTGTGCTTCTTGGTTTCACTTTCATGTGTCTCCCGGAGCCTTTCTTCTCTCCCTTTCATCTCCCTCCCCGTTTCCACCTGGCAGGGCGGAGCTTGCTGACCTCCCTGCCTGGGACACCACTTGTGCGGTCGAGCCGCCTTTCTTTCAGCCCCCAAATCTGGGCAATGCTGGGTTATTTTAGCCCAAGACAGCTCCTTTCAGTATCGATTCTTTCAGCTGCTGAGATTTACATCCTTTGCAGAAGTTGGGCTGGAGTTTCTCTGTCTCTTCGGGCAGCATCTCCGGGTGTCAGTGCTGATTCAGGGGTGCTGGTTCCAAGAGAAAAGTTGACGAGGGGCTTTCCAAAGGGAGAGCTGCTCATTTCATTGGTATTGCAGCTTCCTTCTCAGTGAAGACCTGGATTTCCCCTCCTTGCTGTGTGCACTTCTACTTGCTGCTTGTTTGACAAGCCAAGAGGTTTTTTCCTAGTAGAAAAATCTCTACTCCCAGGGTGGCTTGTGGGTGAAATGTGGGGAAAGCATCTTCCCCCAGGGAAAAAAGTGGGGAGGCACTTGGCAAGAAGAGGAGGGGCCTCAAAACATGAAGTGGACATGAATGAAAATAACAACCCTGGGTGTAAGCCCAGGATGCGTGGTTGAGTTTGGGTCCATTCCTGGTGTGTTTTTACCCTTGTGTGTGGTTGAGGAGAAGCACTGTTTTCCATGGATGGCCTGCTGTCTTCTGATTTAACCAGTAGAAAATGGGTCAAGGCCATGTTAAGCTCTAGCAGAAATAATAGTTATGGGTTTTTCTGCAAGTAATGTGGAAACAACTAAATTATGGGCTCAGCTCAAATGGAAACCACAAATAATTGGAAAAACATAAAATGCTTAACTAGACTCTAGCCAAACTTGTAGTTGCATTTATCAAGATGTCAAACTTCAAGGGGAAGGGGAGGAGACTTTGCCATAACACTCCTGGAGAGCTTGGAGAGCCATGGCTGTTGCCAAGTGTTTGCCTGAATGTGCTGCCCCAATAGGAATAACTCAGCTCCAGCAATGGCAGCCTTTGGGTCCAGCAGAGCCTTCCCAGCTCGTGAAGCACAGGCTGGATGTAGCTGGAGGAGTTTTGGTTTTGTGGACAGACCTGGAGTGCTTCTTCACCAGCCCCAGAAGGAAGCGCTCAAGGCCAGAGACCTTCCTCCATCCGGCGGGGATGTGCAGAATCCACATTGTGCCGTTGACACGAGGGCAGGAAGGCCGAGTCACAGCTCACTTAGAGCACCCCCAGCTGCTGTTCCTTGGCACAGGATGAAGGTTTCCCTCCTCATCCCCTTGCTCCAGGGCCAGGGTTGAGCCCTCGCTGTGCCACGGCGCCCCGATGCAAATGGCCAACGGCGCCCGCGGGCTCGGCGGCACCTGCGGCGTCTAGACCGGTTCCTGTGCCACACGCAAATGTGTGGGGAGCCAGCCGGGCCACACGGCCCCGGTGGCACTTTCTGGGAAAGTCCTTGGCTGCCATCCCTGCCTGACGTCCTCCGTGCCAGGCAGAAGTGGCGCTGGGTTCGTTTTGGAATAACTGGGACAGGAAACGAGCAGAGAGCTCTGGAGCAGCGTGGGGGTGCCAGGGTGTTCCCCACCCTGCTTTTCTAGCAGCAAGGACGGGCTGGCACAGCAGTCTGGGGCTTTTCTCCTGTGCTTGCTCGGTGCCATTTGCATCTCTGGGGTGGTCAGGACTTCCCCAGAAACTGTCCCCGCCGTGGGGCTGCGCATCTCTATTTTTGTGTTGCTGTCTCTTCAGCAGAAAGCTGCTCCCCAGAGGTCCCCAAGATGGACTGGGGAGGAATGTTGGATTTACATTTCTTAAAAGTCTTCTGTAGTTTCTCTTGTTCTTGCTCCCAGCCTTTCTCCATCTTCCTTATCCAGTCCCTTTCTTACCATATTCCCTTCTTTAGCCCTCAGCACACCAAATACTTTTAAAGATGCCAGAACAGGTTTCTCACCTGCTTATAGATGTGTCATGACACCACTGCTGTCTCCAAAAATGGGCCAAACCCACAATTTTGTCCCCTTGCATCAGCAACAAGTCGTGCATCTTCACTTGAAGACAGCAAGTAAGAGTGAGCTCGATGTGTTGTTCACCCAACCTAATTTTGGACTGATTTCGTTAGGTTTTGGCTAATTCTGGTGCTCTCACGTTGACACTGAAATATGTGTGGGTTTCAGGTTTCTCAGGTTGTGGCAGGAAGCATCTTTGTCTTTGAAGCAGGTGATGGACCACAAACCACAGTGGTGAAGATTGACTGCAGTTGGGGTTTTTGGGGGATAATTAAAAAAAAAAAAACCCCACAGGTTTTTTTGGGTTTTTTTTTGTTTTTTCTCTCCTGCAAGGAGCCCTGAGTGAGTTGTGGGCAAAGGAGGGGTAAGCTGAAAAATCACTTTCTTCAAGTGATTCTCTTCGAGAGGTTTGTTTGCTGCAGATGTTTGTGATGCAGCCTCTTGTGAATCCTCCCTGGAGGGCTGGAGAGCCACATCTCCTCGGCACTGACATCAGGGTTGGGTTTCTGCCCATCCTGGTAAACATGGAAAAGGTTTTCCCTGTGGCCTGTAGGAGCTGCTTGCACCACTGTTTTTTGGAGTTCTCTGATTTAGGTACCACAGGAAGGATTAAAAAGTTTTACAGGTGAAAAAAATACTACAAAAATCCAATAAGAACTAGATAAAAAATGACTAAAATCCAAGTCTTGCCTGCACAGGGGCAGCTGCTGCAGAAAACAGAGAAGCTGTGAGGGTGCTTTGGATGTGTTTCAGTTGAGGCTGCCCTGGATGACGCCACACATCCCTACTTGAGGGCCACTCTTCCGAATTCCTGGCATCCAGGAAGCAGTCAGCTTAAATGCAGCCACAGCTCACATCCTCACCCTGCTTCTCCCTTTGCAGAATTACCCCTTGTTGTGCAGAAACATCAGCCACCGCCACGACTGCGGCTTTTCCTTCTGAGAAACCAGCCCAGTGTTCATCAGTTACACCTTTCTCGTCCATCACAGCACCAGGGCTGCTGCCCAGCCCATTCACAGACCCTCTCAAAATCCATCCAGCTGATGCTTCTGTAGCTCCTGCTTCTTTCCAGGGCAGGCAGGAGGTGGACACCTGCCCTGTGGCCACAAATCAGGGGCAGGATCTGGCTCATCTTGTTCTGTCTGTTGCATGTGTCCAGGGATAATTTTCTTCTTGTGCCAATTTCATTAAGCACTGCCAGGAATGCTGCTGGATTCCCCCAGTCTGGAAGGGCAGCAGCTGAATGCTCCAGCTCCATCTTTTCTGGGGAAAGTTGCTTTCACTTCTCTTGTTTTTTCCCAATTGTAGAAAGCAGGGTCTTTTTGTAGTCAGGAACTTCAGAAAGATTTTCAGATGTCTTTTATGCCTCCATTGCAGCTTGCATGGGTAAGCAGTCATCTCTCTGATAAATTGCTGCCTTTCCCACCATTTTTTCCAAGAGACTCCTGCCACAACCCAGCAAAACCAGTCCTTGGTTGTGTTCCTCCTAATAAGTCTCTGCAAGGAAATTGAAAGCTCTGGAAGGGTTAAACAAAACCCAGTTTTAAGGCCATCTCCTCTTCTACTGCTGTGACAGCATGGCACCCATTCTTTCCACAGGGCTTTGGGAATAGCTCATGGAAGTTGTCCCTGGCCTTTCTGTGACCCTGGTGTGCAGGGAGTTCAACTCCCCAGTCATCTCTTGGACAAGCACTTCACAAGACTTTTGGACCTATCTGAGAGGAAAAACCCGAGATTTTCAAAGAGAGATGCCTAGCTTGAATTTGAGTGTAAGACTTTTTTTAGTATTTGCTATTTTGGTAATAGCTATATAAAATGCTGATGTGATTTGAAAGCTCCAAATTACAACATTATCACACAACCACATCTCTTTTCTTCTGCCCTCTTCCTTCCTCCTTGCCTTGCCACATATCCCCTTCCCCTTTTGCTTCCCAGCTGGTGACTTCACTGAATTTATTTAGGGCAAAGCCCCCATCCCACCAACACCTGAGGGCACAGGGTGCTCCTGTGGCCATCCTGGGTGAGTTACTCGCCCAGCCAAGTGTGAAATTTGAAAGATTTGAGTGCAAGCATAGAGCAGGGAGATCATGATTGTTGTCCCTTGGCACGGCGTGAGGCGTTTTGGTGATGAGAGAGGCAGCAAAAATAGCGTGGGGAAAATATAGCCCCAAGAAAGAAATATGTAAATGTCTGAGTATGCTAAAATCCCCCCTGCTTAGCCAGGGGCTTGGGCTCTGCTTTCATTCTGGGCTTTTTTTTGTGGCTGAGGGGTAAATGCTCAAGGGTGATGTGTGGGGGAGATGTGTGGGGAATCCAAACGTTGCACTCGGTCGCAGTGGCCGGTTTTAGTTAAAAATATTCACCACTGAGCTTCTGGGCTGTGTGTGGGGGGCATGTGAGAAATGACATCACCTCTGTGTGTCTCTGCTGGCCGGGTGTGACTGCTGAGGTGTGAATGCTGTGCCTGTGTCGGGGCGTGACCCTCCCCGATAAATAGGGCTGTTGGTGCGCCCGCTCCCGCACAGCGTCTGCGGGGCTGAGCCTTCCCTGAGGATGGGAGCCCCCCTGCTCCCGTGGCTGCTGCTCCTGCTGCTGGTGATGTCCCACTCTGCCCACGCAGGTGAGCTCCAGGTGCCTTCGCTGGCATCATCCTGCTCCCAGAGCCACTGGGGAGCTTGGGATCCTCCTGCCTGTTTAGTGAGGGCTTGCCTTGTTGTTTGCCAGGGGAAAAGCACAACCATCCTTTGCAGGGCTGTGGTCCAGCTTTTGGGAGCAGTGTGGGAGCAGGGAACTGTGGTAGGGGTGCAAGTGGCAGCTTCTCACTGTGGTCCCTGCAGTGAAAACACGGGAAGGGGAACTTCCTTTGGCCCCTGGAGTTGCTGCAGCCCTGTCGGCCTGTCTGTGCCTGTAAGCTGCCACCTTCTCTCTCCCTCAGCCATCCTGGAGGTGAACGGGAACCTGAGCTGCAGGTGTGCCAAGACAACCTCGGAATACATCAGTCCCAAGAAATACGAGAGCATTGAGATAAGGCCCGTGGGCAGCAGCTGCAGGCGCACGGAGATCATGTAAGTGCCGTGGGCTCTGCTGCTGCACCATCCCGCTTCTCCAGCCTGGCTGGAATCGAAACCTTTCCAAAAGTGCCACCTGCTTACTTGCTGAAAAACATCAGGGGCAGAAATGCAGGTCCCCAGGGCCTGAAGGAATCTCTCCAGCAGGGGAAAGCGTGGTTTCCTCGAGCTGGAGCAGGGAGTGTTTGCAGCCTGGAGGAAGAACTTCCTCGGACACTGGGGCAGCATGAGCCATAACACATTTTTCCAGATTTTTCTAGGTGCTTGGTGTTGATATATTTGTAAATCTCCAGAAAAAGTTGTCTTTGAGCAGTGTTCTGGGCTTCAGGTGTCTGCTCAACCTGGGAATGTGTTGAGTCTTGCTTGTTCCCAGCCATGCTGTGTCTTTCTCTGTCTCTGGCAGCTTTCTACAATTGTTGATGCTGTGAGCAAAATCTGACTCTTCCCCATCTGCTCTGGCTGCTTGCATCCCTGCCTTTGGAGGGGACAGGAATGCTCAGGAACTCTCCTTGTGTTTCAGCATTAAATTAAGACCCTCAGGGAAGGTGTGTGTGAATCCCGAAGCGCCCTGGGTGAAGAAGCTGCTGAAGCGCATTGCCAGCACGTAAGTTGTCGGATGGAAACTCCTTTGGCTCAGGTGTCCCTGGACAACATCCCAGCACATCCGTGGTTCTGGGGAGCTCTCATGGACCCAGGAGCTCTCAGAGAGCTGCTGCTGTCCAAAGGACCCGCTTCCAAAGCCATGAGGGGCAACACTTGGCTGTGCGAAGCAGTGTTCAGCCCAACATGACCTCTCTGTGGGTCATGCTACCCCTGCCTTACACACTGTAGGTGCTGCACTTAGAGTTTGGGGGAAAAAACATGAGGGGAGCAGTGGCAGGAGCAGGGCTTGCTCGTGGCAGGTGCAGTAGTGTGTTGATGCTGGGAAAGCTGCCCTTCTGTGTTGTGCTGCCTGTGGTGGGTTTGTGGCCATCCCAGTGAGCGATGCCCGCCCTGGGGACACGACTGCGACTTCCCTCAGCTGGGGCAGGAGCTTCCTCTCCCAGACCCGCTTTTCTCTGTGTTCACACATTTCTCCTCCTTCTCCTTTTCACAGGAAGAAAAAATAGGTTTCCTGCTAAGGAAGTTGGTGCCCAGAGCCCCGAGGCAGGTTGGCAGATGATGCCCAGGTGTGCAGACCTGGCTGCTCCCCACTTTGCCCTGTCTTCCTCCCCTTCCCGAAAGCCCCACGTCTGGCTCTGGTGGCAGTGGCTGTGGGGAGGGTGCCTCACTGCTGGCCCCAGCCCCGTGGCAGGTTCCTGTGGAGGTTCTCCCCTGCTCTTGGTCCCTGGATCAGCGTGAATATGAATCCTTCATTTATTTAGTTGCCTGTGGGCTGCGAAAGTGTTCCCTGTCAGGGGCTGCTCCTGCTTCTTTAGGAATGACTTTGTGACTTTTTCCATGTGAAGTGCTTGGCAGCAGAGTGTGTGTCTGAGGGTTGTGTGGCACAGCGTGACATGTCCTGTTCCGGAAGCTCAAGTCCAATAAAATTCAGGATTTTTCTTTCTGCTGTATTTTCTCCTAGCTTTGAAGCCATGGATCATAGGACAGCTTGGATTAGAAGTGACCTCAAAGCCCACCCAGTCGCACCCTCTGCTGTGGGCAGGGACACCTTCCACTGTCCCAGGTTGTTTCAAGCTCTGTCCATCCTGGTGTTGGACATCTCCAGGGATCCTGGGGCAGCCACAGCTTATCTGGGCTCCCTGTGTTAGGGCCTCCCCACCATCACAGGGAAGAATTTTCCCCCAGTATCCCATCTAACCCTGCCCTTTGGCATTATGAAGCCATTCCCTCTTGTCAGGGGTCCTTCCTTCCCATCATAACCTGTTATCTCCCCAGGGGTGATTTGAGGGCACCATATTGGTGGTAGGGTGATGGGACAGCCAAAGTGCTCCACATCCAAGTGATGGAGCTGGGATTTATAGATAGCTGTAAGGCTTTGAAAACCAGTCCAGGCCAATAAGAAGATATGTCAGGAATGGGAGTGAGGTCACTTGGCAGTTTTGGGGTAAAAAAAAATCAAAAGCAAATGTCACCAGGGCGCTGCTGGGCTGTGCCTTGCAGTGGGACAAGGTGGCTGTAGGAGAAATGAGCAATACCTGATCATGCAGGACAGAAAAGCAGCCCAGCCCTCCAGGCTGGTGGAGCTGTGTGTGTTAAGAACAAAGTTGGAGGAAACAACCAAGAAAGGAAGGGGAAAGCAGAGCCGGTTTTGGGAAGCAGGGCCCCCTGCCAAGCCCCAAGCTAAGTTTTATCGGCAGCATTGCAAACTCAGCGAGCACCGTCAGCAGCGACCCCGGGGCCTCCCGTGCCGCCTCACTTCTCCTATTTCCCGGCTCAAATAGAGGGATGCTGCGGGGCCCGGGGCTGGGGCCGGCATGGCTGTGTGGGCAGCCCTGCTGCTGGCCGTGCTGCTGCTGTCCCACCGCCCTGGGGACACAGGTGAGCCTCCCCTGCCCCTGCGGCTGGCCCTGGAGGCTGTGGGGCTTTCTGGGTTTGGGGTGGGTGATGCTGATGGGGCCATGGGTGTACCCACGGGTGGGGTGATGCGTGAGCCATGGCCGTGTGCCCCTCCAGCAATCCTGGAAGCCAACGGCAACCTGAGCTGCCGCTGCCTGAAGAGCACGCGAGCCTTCATCCCGCCGGAGAGGTACAGCAGCATCGAGGTGTGGCCCGTGGGGAGCAGCTGCCGGCGCCCCGAGGTGGTGTAAGTGGCTCCCGGGGGTGCGAGCCCTCCGCTCCGCCCGCCCTCCCTGACCTGCTGCGGTTTCGTGCTCGTTTTCCTTGTGAGAAAGGGTGGAGGTCGGCCGTCTGCAGGGGGGAAGTGATGTGTCTGAAAGGCCGTGTGTTTTCTAGGATTAAGCTCAAGAGCCTGAAGAGGGTCTGCGTGGATCCCGACACCCCTTGGATGAAGAAACTCCTGCAGGACCTCCCTCATCGGTAAGCTGCCCTTTCCCCTGAGCACCAGGGGCATCCCGTGGGAACGTGTCTTCACACACTGCTCCCCCTTCTGCTTTTGGCAGGAGGAAGAAAAATGCTCCTCGCTGAGGAAGCTGCCACCAGAGGCACGGCCAGATGTGCTGGGCCCAAAACTGCCTCCCTTCCCCATCCTGCTGTTGCCTTACCCCAGTCCAGAGGGGAGCATGCTTCTGCCTGAGCCCCTTATAATGCCTTTAAACCCTTAAAAATGCCCATCCCTGCTTCCAGCCTCTCCCATCCCGGAGCCATGCGCTGGGTGTCCCTTTTGGGCACGACCCAGCAGGCCCAATAAAGGTGGCAGCCCTCTGTCACTGTCCCTTGCCTCCTTTCATATGGCATGCCAGGGGCTTGGGGTGGGAGGCATGGGGGGGCAGCAGCCTTTGGACAAAATCACGGCAGGTTTGAGGAGGTGCCCGTGGCATTTCCCGCTTTTTGTGGCGAGGAGGCAGCACGGGCCACGTGCAGCGGGGGGAAGCGACGGCAGGGAAGTTGAGGTGTAGGGCTGCCCCTTTGTCCTCCCCCTCCTCCGGCGCTTCCCAGCCCCAGAGGGGCTTGTGAAATCCCCCCTGGGGCGAGGGGCTGGCTATAAAGCAGCCCCGGTGCGGCTCGGGGCGGGCGCTGAGGATGCGGCTGCCGCCGGCCCTGGCGCTGGCCCTGCTCCTGCTCCTGAGCAGCTCGGTGCCGGCGGGCGGTGAGTGCCTTTGGGTGTCTGTCCATCCCTGGCCCCTCCAAACGCCTGGACAGGGGCACTGAGTGTCCCAGATGGGGCTGAGCGTGGGTTTTATCCACTAAGCTTTCCGTTTTGGTTCTTGCCTGTCTTTGAGCTTGTCTTTTAAACCCTGTGGCTGAGCTGGAGGCAGGTGCTGGGGGTGGAGAGGGGGAGTTTGACTCATGGGTTTCAACTGCTTCTCTTTCAGACCCCCACAAAATTCGAGTGCTTGGTGGGGGGCAGTGGGTTTATTTCACGAAATGCTGGCTAAGTTTTCCAACCCTGCAGCTGAACCCCATCCATATAGAGGAAAAGAAGCTTTGAGGCTGTGCTGGGAGGGATTAGCCCTGCTGCAAACCCCATGCACAGCAGCCCGTGGGTGTCGGGGATGGGATAGTGGGGAGGGGGATAGTGTCCCCATGTGCCTCCCCCACGGGGGGCCGAGACCTGCTGTGGGCTGCCCTGGGGCACAGGTCTGTCACTGGAGAGCCTGCTGACCAACATGAGGTGCAAGTGCATCAAATCCACTGCCCACGTCGTCAACCTGGGGCTGATCCTCACCATCGACGTGACCCCGCCGGGCATTCACTGCAGGAGGAAGGAGGTCATGTAAGTGCAAAGCCTGGGAACCAATCCCTGCAAATTGCTCCTTTGGGTACTGGTGTAGAAGTACGTGGAGGGGACAAGCCCATAAATGTTGGGGTGACTCTTGGTCCCAATTTCACGGGGGTCCCTCCCTGTGTGGCTCAGAGTGATCAGGTCAAGGCCCCAAAATATTCATGCTGAGGAAGCAGCGGGGTTTTCTCTGTGGGTTAGAAAAGCTTTGGGGAAGGGACGTGCATGGGGCTGAGGGGCCTCGTGGCCTTGCAGCCTCACCCTGAAGAAGAACAGGCGGGTGTGCGTGACCCCCGAGGCGCCCTGGATCCAGCTGCTCATCCACAAGCTGATGCAGAGGTATGTGATGCCCAGAGGCTGGAAAACACCCAGCATCCCCGACGCCTTGGCAGGGCCATCCCTTCCCCCTGACCCGCCCGGTTTCCTTTCTTTCCTCCCACAAAATCTGCAGGAACGGCATCAAAAAAGCGCTGCCGCGGCTGCGGCGGGAAGCACCGTGCTGCCGGACCCCTTGGACACCCCCCACCCCGTCCCTCCCACTGGCCACATCCCAGGAATCCACGGTGATGAATCCCTCGTGGGACAGCAATGACACAACCCCCCTGCCCTGAGGCACGCTGGGTTGAGTGGCACAGCGCTGCCCTTCCTCTGCTCCCGGGGTTTTGGTGGGGCAGGAGCCTTTCCCTGCTTTCCCCTCAGGCACCCGCTGCTTCCTTCCCTTTCGGGTGCCTGCGCTGTTCCCGCACACAACCACAGCCCATGCCGGTGGCACCAATAAAAGGATGAATGTGCTCCCCCCTCGGCCGTGGCAGCTCTTTCTGCCTGGGTTTGTGTAAAAATTGGGGTTTTTGGGGTGGGGAGTTAGGCTGGACTGTGGCACCGCGAAGCCTTTGGCTGCTTTGCCATGGACGCTTCGGAACACGCCGCCTCTCCTCTGCTCCAGGATTTGGTGCCTTTTCCTGACAGCTCCTGGCAGGAGCTGGTCATTGCAGGAGTTGGATAGGGTATGCTACTGCTCCGGGCTGTGGAAACACAGAAGTGGGAAATTTCCCAGTGACTGGCTGAGGCTTTCTGTGGAGTGCCATGTGCCAGCCTGGCACAGCAATCAGCGTGCCTTGGCCACACGGACTGAGGTGACACAGGTGTGACTTGTGACCCTGGGCAGGATCATCCCTGTTTACAATTGGCTGGGCCATTCTGGGAGGAGGCGTTTAAGGTCTGCAGGAATCTAATTTGTGTTGCCCACTCACCCCCACTGGGTGTCAAAAATGTGTCCTTGCTGGGAAACACCCACCCCGTCTCTGTATCCCCCTCCTCCCTGCCCTGTGCACCTTGGGAACCACAGGAAGGATAAGAATGGTTGCAAAAGGGCTGTTTGTTGACTCCAGAAGGACGTGGAAGCACACAGGTGGATGTTTAGCCCTAGCCATCACGGGTGAGCAATATCCCATCTCCACAGTGAGCAAATTTTTTTTTTTTTAAAGTAATTTTTAAAGGGAAGGGAGATGTAGTTCAGGGGTTTGATGACCTCCCTTTCCCCAGCTGCCTGAAGGTCCAGGGCAAGCAGTGTTTCCTCATGCCAGAGCCCCACACGCTCCCAAATGTAAAGCAAAGCTGCTATTCCCATGAAGCAGGGTGTAAATCCCCCTGAAACTGCAGTGTAAGCATGCCCAGGAGTGACACTGCAGCTGCCCCTGCTCCACGTGCACTTCCATCTTTTCAGGGACGGGACCTCCCGGCTGCAAAGGCAACACACAGGAAAAAAATCTGACTTAAAACCTCCCTGAGCTCTCAAAGTAACCACTACAAGGTGGTGTGGGAGTCTCCAGAGAGGATGGATGAACCCCAAGCACTGGGATTACTCTCACCTTCACCATTCCCACAGGGAGGGGTTGTGCCATACCTGGATCTAGAGGTTTATAATCTCCACCTAAAATTATTTCTAATTCAAGTTGGCTGATGCTTGGCAGAGAGGATTAAGACGTGAGTGGTTCCCACCAGCTTCTCTTGGGATCTGTATCATCTTGGAACACCAAAGGGTGAGGGGGAGGAGGGAGTGTGCGTGACCAAACTTGTGTAAGGTTCAGTCTCCTTGCAGTGAAAGAAGGAAGCAGAAATATTCAGCTACATTGTACAAAATTCTCTTTTTTTATATATATATATATATGTATATATATATACACACACAAAACCCCGTATCGGACAGATTCACCAGACTGAGTTGTTTTAAAAAGTTGCTTGTAGAAAGGTGTTGGATTTTGTTTTCTCTGCTGGCTTTAGGCAGTGCTGTCGCTGGGGAGTGGACACCAGGCACCGTGTTTGGGGAAGCAAACGGAGGCAGTGAGCAGCAGGGAAGGGCTTGGGGCCTTTTTTCCAGGTATTGCCTGCAACGTGCTGGGAACCGAGGCTGGGAAAAAAAGCACCATCCCCTCACTGCTCCTGCTGGGAAGGGAAAACCAGGAGGAAAACAGGAGGGAGCCGCACAGCAGAGGCAGGTAAACATATGCATTGACTGAAACATAAACCAAACTGTTTTTTTTTTTTTGTGCAATGTCTGTTAAAAAACCATTTTTGCGTTAAAAACCGTGCGGCGTGACGAGCGCTGGGAAGCGCAGCAGAGAAAATCCAGTGGAACACCTCCGTGCAATGGAACACTTCCATCGCTGGAAACCCAGGGAAAATCCAGCTGGAGCAGCTTACAACGTTTGCCAAGGTTTGGGTTTTCCCGTCCCCGTCCTCTCCCACCCCCACGTTACAAAACATTGGTGCTGGGTTTGGATTTTTATTACTAAATGGGCTCCTCTGCAGTTCATAGACAATCACGGGCGAATCGGAAATTCCGTTTTATACAAACAGCTCCAAAAATATTGGGAGTGAAGTATGGTTAGGAAACACTGCTCAGGCTGGGACCACTGTGCCTGGAGGAACAGGGGAGCAGGTTAGAGCACGCCTCCGGAGCAGAGCTTCCCCCCTCTCCCCAAAAAACATACAGCAGCTGAATACAGAAAGGTTATGTCCACAAAATTAAGTTTTTCATGCTATTCTACTTTCCAGTGCTCTCCAATCCATGTGCCATGGCCAGGCAGGGAATGCTGAGGTATATTCCAACAGAGATACCTGCACCCAGAGGAAAAGCCATCTCTGGAAAGGGCTTTTTTTTTTTTCCCCCTCCTTTTTTTGTTAGTTTTTTTTGTTTTGGTTTGGTATTGCACAGAGCAAGTGCTGTGCAGGACTTTCCCCCAGCTCCCATTGCTTCCAATTGATCCCTGACCACAGATGACACCCCCATTTTTTAGGCACTTTTCCAAGGGAGTTGTCACTTTGCTGAACCCATTTTTGCCTTCTGGCCCACTCCACCCCCTCCCCTGGCCCCCAGTCAGAGTCAGGGAATTGTTTCTCCTCTAAGTCCAATTGATTTTTTTTCCCCCCCCCTATGGAAAATTTCCTGTGTATAAAATGACAAAGGAAATGTTTAATTAAAGAGGAACAGCCTGACTTGGCAGTTTTGCAAGACAGAAGATGGCTCTTTTGTATTTAAAACTAATTTCACAATTCAAATTGGACTTTTTTTGAAGTATACGAATGAGACATAAATATAGGCTTATCAATCTGCTTAAAAATTTCATTCACATCATGGAAAATGTTTTTCATTTATTAAAAATATCACATTTGGAGACTAGAAACAGTAAAGTGCATGAAAAGTTTCAAATAGAAATTCAAGAAAATCTTATAGCAGCAAAAAAGCAGAATAAAGAAAAACTTAAAAACACAGACACGACCTTTTCCTATCACTGTGCCTTTTTCTTTTAAACATTAAGCAGCCAAACAACTTGGTTTTTTTTGTTTGGTTTTTTTTTTTTTCTTTTTTTTCCAGAAAATTGCATCATGTTTAATGCTTCTTGAGGCACGAGGTTTTGAACTGGCCACCCAGAGCATTAAAAGGAAAGAAAACAAGGATTTCCAACACATCCAAAGAGCATTAACATTTGGGAAGGAACCAGCAGCTTTTTACTTCAGCCCTGACTGACAACAGCTCCCAAACAAATTGGAACCAGGAGGATTTAGAGCTCGAATTTGATCACAGGTACTTGGCTGTCTTTGGTTTTCTGATGGTATTGAGATGAGGGGCAGGGCCACGCTGCCAATCATTTATAGTCAGGTATTAAGTGCTTTGCTAATGTGCAAAATTTATGTCAGATGCAGAGTTGAGTCTCCATTTTGGATTCAAACAAACAGTATTTCTAACATTCTTCCTACAAAACAAGCATCTCTAGTTCTGTTTTTCTTTCTCCTAAAAGGTTGGCTCAATTTGCCACGTTCTGGAAAAAAGCATTACCTTGAAACATGTTAAATGCAAGTTTTTAAATCTCTTTTGTCCATTTAGAAGTGCAGCTTCCTACTGAAAAGAAAAAGCCAGTTTAAAGTAAAATAAAAAAACAAAAACAAAAACAAACCACTAACAAAAATTAAATTAAAAACCTGGAAAGGGGAATAATACTTTGGTTCCAGCCCTAGTGCCAAATGATACCAATATGCACCAAAATGTGCAAAATCTCTTCTCAAACACATAAGGAAAGGAGCTCGAAGAAGCAGCTGGAGGTTGGCCATACTTCACTCCTATCTAGAGGGATTTACAAGTGTACAGGTCCGTGGGGCAGGCGGGAGCCCGCGGGGCCGCACTACCTGCGGGAGGGCAGGTGCACGCCGTTCACCAGCGGCAGCAGCGGCGGCTGCAGCTCCAGCTGCGTCAGCAGCGAGAAGTGGTCCGAGGGGATGTGCGGGTGCGGGCACCCCGTGATGTTGTTGTCCACCAGCCACTGAGGGTCCAAAGGGCCCAGCACTCCCAGCACGTTCATGTGAGTGTTGGAGTAGAAAATGTAGTCAATCACACCCTGCGGAGAGAGGGAGAGAGCGCAGTGAGGGCAGGGCCCGCAGGCACCGTCCTCGTTAGCCCGGGGGCAGCCGAGGTCAGGGAACTGACACACGGCCTCCCGGAGATCGGGGCTTACTTTGAAGTCAAAAGTGTAATTGGTGTAAGGCATCAGGTTGTTCTCGTAGGCGCTCTTGAGCTGGAAGCCGTGCGTGATCCTGCCCTCCGAGGCTCCGTTCTTGCCGTTGCCGCTGAAGTTCATCAGACACTCGTTGTAGCGCAGCTCCTTGAAGTCCTTGTGGTTGTCAGCTACTATGCCGTTGCTCAGGTATTCCACTACACCTGGGGGCAAGGGGAAGGGTTTAGGGAGCTGCTTTGCACGACAGCTTTGGGATATTAAAAACCAGAAGGCCACCAAGGCGCCATAAATTAAGAGTTAGCAAAGCAAACCCCTCTCCTTAGAAAGTCTTCATCAGGAACTCGCTTCTTTCCTACCTTCTTATTGCTGCTTCAGGCATGGGTGTTTATTTAATGACTTAAATTTGAGATCTAACTGTGCTTTTCTACACTTTTGTAGGTGCAGCCAGCTCTCCTGGAGTGTCCGGCTGAGCACGAAAAGCAGGCGACTCAGCCGCAGGACTCGCAGTCTCTTCAGCCAGATTTCCAAAGGCAGCTGTTCCTAGGAAAGCTTTCATCCATGCCTTCCCTGGGCAGTGCAAAACAACCCCCTCACCTTCAGAGGAAAAAGTGGACTCCAACATTCTAAGAAGGTAAGTTAAAAGTCAGGCCCCCGAGGCCCAGCCTTACCTGAATCAGGCAGTGAGTTGAGATCCGCACACAGCACCAGAGGGATGGAGTTGGGATCTGCTGCCGGGCTACTGGGCCTGCTCGAGGCTTTCTCCAGGATGTTTTTCAGCTCTGAGACGAACATCATGGTCTGGATGAGTTTGACATCTGAGTATTCAGGGTCCCAGTGCATGTGGGCATTGGCCACGATGAGCAGCTGCTTGTCCACGTGAAGTGATTTCATACCTGGACAAACAATGGTAGCAGTGAAAGGTTCTGTGCTCCTGCTTGTTCCTACTCGGGGTGTAGCTCCTCAGGGCTCAGGGTCAGACACACCAGCAGATGGGTGTGTTTTCATTGCTGAAACGCCTGTCAACAGCCCGGGGAGCTCCTTCCAGCCCTGGAATTTCTCCTCCTCTGAAGCCATGAAAACCCCAGCCGTGCAGACAGAGCAGGGTGGCAGTTTTACCTGCGTTGGAATTGTCTGGTGCATCTGATCAAACTTAATGAAAATGTGACAGTCAGTCAATCAAGAAGCAGGAAAAGATACCTGATAATCTCCTCCTTCCACACCAGTGCATTAGCACTGACATCTAATCACTGGGGGAGGGTGGAAGGAGTCAATCCAGGGGAGGAAAAGAGAGTTGAGAATAGGAGTTGAACATTGTTGCCAACTACCGGTAAGAGCAAACGTGTGTAAACACAGTGACCTTGGGAAAGCTGAGCTGCTCGAGCAGAATGTAACAGAGTAAGCAAGCAGGGATAAAAGCCTGAAAGGAGAAAAGCAAATGCTGGGCACCTTGCCGTGAGCACAACCAGACCACGTCATCTGTGCCTGTCTGAGCCACCCGTGGGCTTCCATTTGGCTGCACCACCAAGGGGAACAGCGTGGATTACCTAGGAACAACTCGTGCCTGTCCGTGGAGCTGAGCAGCAGTGAGGACACCACAGTCATACTCACCTGCTCCAAATAATTCCTTGTGCACCTCCAACACCACGGCGACCCCGATGTTGTCCTTGGTCATCACTCTGTTCAACATGGCTTCCGAGCCCTCCGAGTTGGCCATGGCCACCTGGTTGAACTCCACCGTGTGCTTCTGCACCAGAGTGAACCTGGGCAACGGGGAGAGAAGCGCAGTGAGCAGCTGTGACACAAACCCCGTGGCAGTGTCCCCATCTGCAAACCATCCCTGTCTGCTCCCACAGGCTCCCTCTCTTCCAAACCGCTCCAGCTGGTTCCCGACCCGACCCGAGAGCTGCGTTTTTCTTTCTGGAAGCAGCGAAAACTCTGAGAGGCAGCTCAGGCTTTGGGAAACCTCCATCCTAATTACTGGGAGCTGTTGTGAGGTTCAAGTGTAAGTTTCAGAAGCTGCTGCTGCCCCTTACTTTTCCGTTTTG
This sequence comes from Hypocryptadius cinnamomeus, assembly GCA_013400635.1. Taxonomy (NCBI): domain Eukaryota; kingdom Metazoa; phylum Chordata; class Aves; order Passeriformes; family Zosteropidae; genus Hypocryptadius; species Hypocryptadius cinnamomeus. The sequence goes on along the minus strand of VYZP01008782.1, from coordinate 18,083 downwards.
AAGAAGATGGCGCAGCCATCCACGTGCTTTTTCTCCTGCTCCGACATGATTTTGGCACGTGACTTTGGAGAAAAGAATCCGTCGTATCCCCGTTCTTTCAAGGCTGGCAGGAAAAGGGTGAAGTATTGCTCCGTTTCCACTTCCTGCAATTGTACACAAACACCTCAGGCTAAAGGAGTGAAGGAAACCCTTCCTTGTGCCTGCCCAGGCTTGCAGGCAGAAAAGCTGCACAGTCCATGTCCCTTCCTAGACTAATGGCCCGCTGGGAACGGGTGTGCATTCCTGGATTTCCTGGAATCCCTCCCACAGGCCAAGTGACAGGTCTGTTTTGAAGAGCAGCAGACCACACCTGGTGTGTTTGACACTGGAATATGAATACACAGCTTGCGTTGGGAAGACCTGGAATTTGCTATCGAGCAGGTGACTATGGTGCTCCCAAAGCAACATTCAATCCTAAAGGTGGAGGTTCATGTTTTCTGTTCCTGATGGAAAATGCAGTTATCTTTTATTACCTGAAGACTAATGATGTCTGCATCACAGTTGACTATTTCTTCCATGATTCCCTTTTTCCTGTACTCCCAATTGAGTGCCCAGGACGGGCAGTAGCCATAGAGCTGCCGGGTGGCGTATTTATCACACAACACATTGTAACACATGACTGTAAATGAAGCTGCAAGGAGAGAGAGAAAGAGAAAGGGAAAGGTTGTCAGCCTCTGGAGATTGTCTCTTTGGCTTGGACAAGAGTGGCTAGAAGAGCTGTGACAAAGCCCAACGTGGAAAAGGAATGCCCAGCATCCCATTCAAATGACAAAAATGGTGTTCACAGCACAACCATATGGTAATTTTTCTAGTACAAATCAGCAAATTGCTGTTTTCACTCTGATCCAGGAAAACAAAGCCCAGGATAAGTTTCCCAGTGTGTCACCTTGTGAACACAGATTTACCTGAGGGCAGAATTTGGTCTCGTTCTTTTAAAGTAATCCATGGCCTTGGAGGCAGCTGCTCTGGATGAACTGCAAAAAAATTAAACCAGTGATTAATTCAGAGTTTCTATTTGTAAGTTACAGTTCCTAAGTCAAAGTGATGACTGAACAATAATGTGTTTTGCATCCCCAACTCCCCAAGTCTTCAGGGGAGGCAAAAATCATTTAAATGAGTAGCTCTAGTAAGGGAAAAAATTGTCATTTGTAAGATTCACGACTATTTTTGTCTCTTCTTTTCAGATTGAGAAGCACCACCAAAATACTCCTGCACATTGAATAATCTGCTGAAGAAGGAGGGGTAAATCCTGGCATGGTTCAGCCATCCCTTTCCAAGAACCTTGCCCTGCATCCATCATTCCTGCAGTGCCTGAACTTGGGAGACATGGAGTGGCAAAGCAGAAGGCTCAGTTACAGAACCACGAAGCAGGACTGAGGTCAGGTACTGGATGTTCTTAATGCCTTTGGTGTTTCTCGAGCTAAATTTGACATTCTGCTTGCATTCAAATGATTATTTCTGGTGGGGAGAACCAAAATGGCTTCAGCAAGGCAGACTTTGCCCTTGGCTGGTAATTGAAGGGTTTCAGACAGAACAGAGACATCATGTGGCTGTAACACAGGAGACCCTTAGACAGCACACATCAGCCTCTTGCACTGGGTGTGAGGGTGTGTTTTGGGATGTGACTGGAGCCACATGACAAAAACACTATGGCAGGGAAGGGATACTCTCCCTCCAGTGGTTCAGAGCCTTGTTTTAACAGCAAATCCTACTTTTAAAGCCTTTTTGCACCAGATCCCTAGGGCTGTACCTGCTAGATTGTCAAGCATGTAGTTCAGTAGCTTTCGGGTTCCGTCTGGATCCTGGTAGAGGCTGAGAATATCTTGGGATAAAGGATTGCCTGCCAACAGCACAAAACAACAGCGGGGGGATCAGCTGCCTGTCTTTCTTGAGGCTTTCCACCCGAAGAAAATCTCCCAGAATGAGAACAGACAAATTAACTCAGCAGGTTAAAGGGTTTTTTTCCCTGACTGCAGATTTGAAATGAGCTCCTAAGGAAGCGTAGCAGCATTAAGGAAGAGAAGCATTGTTCTCTCAGCTGCCTGGTCATTTTTGCTACCAGCTTAATGCTTAAAGTAACCTGTAAGAAAACCTTGAGGTAACAGAGGAAGGTTTTGAGGCCAGCCCCCCTCAAGACTCCCGAGAACTCGTAGGAATATGGAACTGGAAGAGCTCACCTTTCAAACCCAGGGTTTGCAGCTGGAAGAGCCGTCCAAGTTCATAAGGCAAAACCCGTAACAGATTGTTATTTAAAAGCAATTCCCTGCAGCAAATGCAAAAAACACTCTGGGTGAGTACTACTGCAGAAGAAACTCCTAAGGTGCTGTACACTGCTCCTCCTCAAGGAGAACACTTTTCACTCTGAATTTTATCATGGAAAGATATGCCAATCTTCCCGAGTCAAAGCACGACTGAAATACATTCATTAGGGGAAAAAAAGCCACAAAGCCCAAGATGAAACCAGGGATGGAAACAGTGATACATCAACAATCAGAAAAAAAGGCCAGTGAACCCAAAAGTAATTATCACAACCAAAGCTCTGGACCAATCTGGAGTTTTTCAGGATTATTTGAAATACAGGCACAGGAAACAAGCTGAAAGTCTCGGTCCCGATCCCACGCTAGAGACTTTTTGTGAAGTTAACCAGAATAATTCCCCTCACCTGAGAGACACCATGTTTCCTAGTTCTGCTGGTAAACTTCTGAGTTTGTTGGATGACAGATCCAGGTAAACCAGATTGTGAAGCTTGGCAATATCAGGTGGAATGCGAGTAAGGTTGTTGTCATTGAGGTGCAGAGCAGTCAGGTGTGTCAGCGACCACAGCGACGTGCTTAAGCTCCGCACTCTCCCTGGAAGAGGAAAGCAGGGAACTTAAACACCACTTCAGTCTGGACCCCCTCTGGATCTGGAGTGGTGTGGGGCAGCAGCTGTGGGAATTTAAACCCCAGCCAACTCACCCGAGATCTCTAATTCAGCCCAGTGCGACTTCTTCCCGTTGGCCACCTCTTCCGCCGACATGATGGTGTAAATTCTGCGAGGATCTGGAGGATCATATTTTTCCTTTGGCATCCCTGTTAGTCTGAAAGAGCATCACAGCTAACTGTTACTGCACAGCATCCCTTTGTTTCTGTCCTGCCACGAGCTGACCTCTCCCAGGGATACCCTGCAACACCACGTCCCAGAGTTGGTGCACAATAACTCTGGGACTGCCAAGCAGCAGGACTGCTCACACCTGGGCAGAATTCTGGGATGGAGAAGAGCATTTCTTCCTAGGAAGCTGGGATTTCTGCAGTCACCTGCTGGGTCTCCCAGTTGATCCCCCATAACCCACGGAGTGGTTTGCTGTGTGCAGAACCTGCAGACAAGATCAGAAGCATTCTGCAGTTCCCAGACTGCTCCCTCCTGTAGCTTGCACAGAGAACCAAGGATTGAAGGAAAGGCTCTTAACTTCAACTTACAAAGTCCCACTTCTCCACTGCACTGCACTCCACTGCTCCAAATTGCAGTCTGAGGGGGAATTAGCTCCATTTTCCCATTAACTGTCCAGCTTTTGTGTTCTGTGCTTTTTCATGCTCGGGATCAGTCAAGACCTTTGTATTCCTAATGGCCCAGGAGCCATAAAAAGAGCTCAGGTAAAGCTCCCATTTAGCAGTTCTGGGGCACAAAGGGCTCCAGCCCAGTGCAAAATGTGAGTATCAGAAGCCCAAGGATGAGCCTGTGCACACCAAATTAATCCAACTGTCCTGACTGTCAGAAGGGAGCTCTGATGTCCCATTGAAAAACCATCCACTTGCCAGGGGACACAGGGAGAGGTTTTATTCCATGCCTCCCTAGGCTGCTGTGCTGAGCAGGACTCTGTGTGTGATTTAAAAACACGAGGTTAGCCGAGTTTGCTGTTGGCTGGTCTTTTCCTCCCCAGACACACAAAACCCACGAGCCTTGATTTGGATTCATACAAATCCAAAGCAGCTGCTCCAGAGGATGCAGCTCTTCCCTCATACAGACTCTCCTCCAGCCAGCTGCAGTAGGTGTGAAGCTCCTCAAACAGCTCCAACTTGAACTGGAGGTAACAAGCTGAGGGTTCTGCTCAGCAAGCCCAGCTAACCAAAGATGCCACTTTCCCTCCACAAGGGTCAAGTCCTGCAGGGATTTCCAGCTGATGCTGACGGCCAGACCAGCGTTCTGGCACGGAGCAGGAGCTGTCAGGGCTGTCCCCTGCCAAGAGTCTCAGTTACAGGGCTGCTGCTTCCTTCCCTGACCAAGGCCCAAGGAAACTGCAGGGGCAAATGCGAGCCCCACGTGTAATTATAGCCCCCTGTCGTTTCCAGGTGAGGTCACACAGCCAGCAGAGCTACGGGATAAGAGGATTCTGTGCTCACACTGCCTGGCACGGGGCCATGAAGGGAACCAGTTACTTAAGGACAAGGGATTACACCTGAAATCCTTCCAGCTTCGCTCCAGAACCCCAAAATCACAACAGCCTTTCCCCCCAACACAAGCAGGCTGTGCTGTGGGAGTGCCAAATTTCTGGTGCTTGGATTTTGCTGGATTTATCTTTGCTCTTCAAGTGCTGGTGTGAAAGTGGGCAGCACTTGAACAGACTCCTCACAGCCCCTGCCAGGCCACAAGAGCCCTATTCCACCTGCCCTTGCTGCTTCATCTGTCAGATCTTACACTGATCTGTACCTCTATGGCACCTGGACCCAAGGCATGGCAAACTTTGCTGTCCAAACCCCAGGATTTGGGTGAGTGCTCTGTGAAGGACTCCTTAAAACCAAGGTGCTGAGACTACCTGAGCCACCCCCTGCCCATCCACACCAGCCCAGAGATGCCCACTGAGCCCCTGACACCATCTGAAAGCTGCAGGACTGCTCCTTGGCAGGGCACCCAAATAAATGATGTTGAAATACAGAAGTGCTCTGCCAATGCAGAGCGATGTGTGGCCATCAGGGGCCTTCCAGAGGAGCCAGCCCCGAGCTGGGAGGCGAAGGACACGCGCATTTTTCAGCTGTTAGTCACTTCAATATTGCTTTGAAATCGTGGTGAGTCAAACAGGCAGCAGTGTCATTGCCACAGTTACAGAAAGAGGAAAACAAACCTAAATCAAGTGCACTTTTTTTTTCTCCTTCTGCATCACAGCAACATTGAGCAAGACTTAAAAGTCACCGTGCGTAATTTTGTTTTTAGGCAAAAAATGGATTCTGCCTGGGTTCCCAACTCCTGCCATTCCTGTCTCCCACTCTGCTTGTCCTGGAACTAAAACAATATCCACAAATCCCAACCTGTTTTTGCTCAGTCTTCAGGGAGCTACGCCGAGTTCCCTGGATCTGTTAACTCCAAAATCCGATGTGCATCAGTGCAAATTCTGGCAGGCTTTTTTCCTAAAGGCTCCCCTTGGAAAACTTTTGAAGCTACTAAAACTTGCTCTCTGCTACAGATCCAACCCTGATTTTGAGTAAATTAAACACAAAATCTCTTCCTGATTTTGTGCAAATTACAGAAAACCTGGAGATGAGGACATCAGCACATTAATAAGAACAATTTTTAAACTCTGGGGGTTCATAACGGAGCTCTTTGGGTCCAAAAAACCCAGAGGGAAATGGCAGAGCAGGATTACTCAGCTGCAACCCTAAGTGTGGTCCTGGGTGAGCCTAAGCAGCTCTCTGAGGTGGATATACAAAGGGCCAGGGACAGGTACTGTGTTTCCAGCAGTAGGTCTGTGCCTGCCTTTTCCTTGGACTTCTGGGGTTTTATGCTGTTTTATTTGCTGGGCTGTTTTTGTGTATGAGGCATGCTGACTATCATTCAAAGCCTGGAGAAAAGAAATGAGTAGTGGAACGCCACTGAAGGTGTGAGGAGTGTCAGAGAGCAAAGGTTGAGCTACTGGGTTGCAGCAGAGGCTTTTAACACGAATAAATGTTTTTTGGGCAGCAAACAACAGGAACTTCAGGGCTTCAAGCACAGAGTCCCTTCCCCAAAGAGTGCAGAAAATGCATTGCTCGAATTACAGTGCCCATGAGATGTTTTGTTCAAGTTGTTTGACACCTGAGTGCCTACGTAAGGAGGCAAACGGAGAAGAGCCGTGCCTGCCTCCTGCTGCAGCCCTGTGCTCATGGATGTCAGGCACAGCTCCAAACCCTCGCCTTCAGCCCGGCGACATTCTTTGTGATCCTTTCCTTTTCCCCCCAGCCTCTGCACATGGGTGAGTCAAGCTGCCAGAGCATTTTGGAAGCCATCCAGCAGCCAGGCCTGAGTGGCTCTTCCTTCCTGTGAGCACAGCTGACTGTCCATCCCCTCCCATCTGGTGATCCCTCCCAGGAATTAGCCGCGCGTGTGTACGCGCACGTTGTCCGACGCCGGGCGGCTGGGCTGAAAGCTGGCAAACGGCACCCTCTGCGTCTCCTCGCCTCCATGGCCATTTCTGTGCTTTCTCCATGCCATTTCTGTGCTCTGGAATCAGGCCTGAGTGGCTGCAAAGGCTGCTTGTCTGCTCTGCTCTGCTTCTGGGGAGTGTGACAAAAGTCTCCCCATTTTGGCCTCCTCAGGGAGAAGAGAAGCGCAGCCAATAGCCACAAACACAAAAAGTGGATTTCCTCCTCTGTGGGGCAGGAAAACAAGGTGATTGTTCAAGGGTATGGTAAGGGGGTTCAAAGAAACCTGCCAATACTGGGGTATGTGCAGATGTGTTAGCTTGAGGTAAACTATTTGCTATATCCCTATATAGAGCATCTAGTGTGTATAAATCAGCAAGAAAATACTGGAGAATGGGGAATTCTGATGATCTTTGGTGTGGATCTGGGCTTTTGACATGGTGCTTTCCTGCAGGACTATGTCCAACCACCTCTGTGGACACTGCCTCTCCCAAGAATTCAGCGAGCCCCCTGAGTCTGCCCTCCCAGGTACTGTGTCTTTCCAGCTTCTTACTCCAAATACCCTGACTGGGGATAGAGATTAGCAGGGAATCAAATATAAATGCCTCATCATGGTTTTTTCTAATTGAAAAAATCCCTCAAACAATTCAGAAACAATGTTTGAGGAGATTTGAAAGAATCCCTGAAGGAAGTCTTAGACAGAGCACATAAAAAACTCAAGTTGGGACTAGGGAGAGGTAAGAGGTAACCAGGAAGCTGCAGCTGGCAGTAAATTCAGTGGTGCTGGGGTCCCAGGGGGCTCCATGTTATCTCTGTGAGCCCAGAGAAGCACAGACAAGTCAGAAGCAAACAGCAAAAGCCAAGGGGAGGAGTGGGAAGGGAGGGAGCAAGCTGTATTTGATTAATTCCAGAGCCAACTGGCACTCACTTGATGGAAATGCTAATTGTCCCACTGACATACACCCACTAGTTATTCCCCTCATTCCCTCATCTCCTCTAAATGAAGCAGTCTTTTCTTAAATCACAGGTAACACAAGCATGTCCAGGTTTCCACCCTTCCTCTTCCTCCATGTCACACCCCCCACTTACAGGACCAGCTGAACTATTTACTGCATGGAAATCCTACACAGCTGCTTTTTACTGCTGTGCTTGGTTAAGAGTCAGTCCTCACTGCAAAGGAGCAGTTCCTCCCTGTTGGAAGCAGCCTGTTACCTCCCAGAGCGTGCATGACAACTCCTGGATAGCCACACCATGTCACTGAGTGCTACCTGCCTGTGTCTGCAGGTGCCTTTTACACTTTGTGCTTCCAGAGCTGCTCCTGGGGCTGCTTCACGTGCAAACACAGGGCAGGCTGCTCCCCAAAATAAGGCTCTGCTTACCAGAAATGCATGCAAGGGGCTACTGCAGGGCAAGAAGTGTTCCCAGCAGCCAGCCTGTACATAAATGTCATCAGAAGCCCCCAAAGGGCTGCTTTAAACAGTGTGCTTATTTATTTACACAAGTATCTTGCACTGTTTCAGAGAAATGACCCATTTGCAATGCTGCTCCATCCCCTGGGGAGTGCTGGGCTTCTAATGGGATCCAGGACAGTGTGGCTTAAAGGATTAGGAGCTGAAGTCACCGGGAGTGTGGGGAAGGAAGAAGCCAGCGCTGGGTGAAGACAAAACACCGGCCTGGGCTGTGGGCATGGCAGAGCAGCAGCCAAGTATGGCTGCAGCTTAAAGCAGGGGGTTTTCCTGGGACTGGGGAGACACAGAGCTGCCAACAGCACGGGCAGAGAGAGCTGGCAGGGCTGTGGTGTGCCAGTGTCCCTCCGAGCCGGGAGGGGAAGGGCTGCTCTAGTGACGAGGCTGATCTGACACCCGTTCAGTCACTCAGAAATGACACAGACCTGCCCAGGCTGTGCTGAGAGCCAACACTCAACTCCTCAGGATCAATACCTGGAGAGGAGTCAGCTATTGACCTCGGTTTTGGGCAAAACTACACGGGAATTATGAATCCATGCACGCTGAGGTCTTCTCAATGAACCAAGCCTAAGATACAGCTAGAATCATCAATACCCTTTCATCCTTCAAGGCAAAGTTTGTGCTAGGAGGAAAGAAACAAGATTATTTCCACTGCCATGGTGTCATCTTCCCTTTTCAGTGGGAGACTGACAGCACTTCCACAAAATAAGCAAAGCCCAGCAACGCTTCAGTTACTCTCCCTCTACAATCCAAAGAAAATGTGCCACTGAAAAACTTAATTCAAACAGCTTTAGGGTTACAAGGCTTGCCTTGTTCAACCACAGGTAAGTTTGGATGAGTCAAAGCTCAAGATTTGAAAAGGAAGGAGGAGAAAAAGAAAAAAAAGCCAAAGGAAAATGCACACACCAGTAGTGGAAACTGTTTTGCAATCACTGGCACAACACATTAGCCTTTTCAGTCTGAACAGGCCACAGGATGCTGCACTAGCTGAAAGTAGCTGGGCTTGTATGCTCAGGAGAAGAGAGGAGGGATCTGTTAAAACCCCCCCAGTTTATAGTAATAAACCTCTTCTCCAGAGGGTGTATTTAAATGTACTTTGCATTTAAAAAAAAAGTTTGCCTATTGGCCTGAACAAAGCATATTATTTGAATATTGAAAGATAGTTCAGCTGCTTCTGTATGTGATTATCCCAGTCTTTCCCATGAGCATTTCCCCCTTACTTAAACTTCCAACCACAATCCCACACTGGTTTGGGCTGGAAGGGACCTTTAAGCCCATCCAGTTCCACCTCCCTGCCACGGGCAGGGCCACCTTCCACTATCCCAGGCTGCTCCAGGCCCTGCCCAGCCTGGCCTGGGGCACTTGCAGGGATCCAGGGGCAGGCACAGCTGCTCTGGGCAGCCTGCTCCAGAAGAGAGGCTCAGCTTGTGTGGGCTCCTCTGTTCTGCCACGTGATGGGATTTCACCTAAAGGCAGGGAATACCTTTGGCAAGTTTGGCTGTCGTTTTTCAAACAGGTTGGTTTTCTGGTATTTCTTAACATACTGGCAGGTGAGAGGTTAATTACAGAGCTCTCTGAAAGGAAGCTGAGGAAGACAAATGCCTGGCAAAGGCCTGGTGCTGCCTCCCCTGGTGTACAGAAATGGAGAGTAAAGGAAGAGCACAGACACAGTGGGTAGGTCAAGAGGCAGGTAAGGATTCAGGAATGCTGGAGCCTTGTTGACAGCCTGAGGTTTTCAACCAGGTAATTTTCCAAGCAGAAAATACTTGAGAGTTATACTCATCTCCCCACGTCCAGGGTTGTTTTGTTCAGACCTGCAGCTGCCACAAAATAAATGGCCAATGACTTAAAACTGAATTATTCCCCCTTTTCCTGCACAGGAAGCACCTGGGGGTTCCTAGATCAGGCAGAAAAACACCTTGCAGAAAAACACCTAGTCTCAAACCTGCTGGTCTGTCCACAGGTCTCAGAACACTCAGTAGATGTGCTTCTCTCATGCACTCCAAACATTCCTAATTCCTCTGGTGCTCCACTCCTTCCCTGTCTTTTGCCCCAGACTGAAGAAGAGGAGGAGGAAAAGGCTCTTTGCACAGGTACAAACATGCCCCTGGAGACTGACCTGCTCCCAGTGGCAACATGTGACTTGGATGGAGGAAAAAAAAGGTAAGCCCAGCTCTTCCTGGCACCTGGGAATGTTCTGGTATGTGAGAAGTCATCTGGGCCTGCTTTCCTTTTGCTTTCTTAACCTTCCAGAACAAAAAGGGATTCAAGGAAAGGCGTTCACAAGTGGGAATTTTGCCTGGGCAGACGTTCATCCTGTGCTAGCTCTTTCCCACTGCCAGGGCCAGTTGTAAATTAATGTAACACAAGAAGCAGAAATTGAATTTTGAGCTATAGGGAAGCAGGAAGAGTAAAGGATATTCTCCACGTGCGAGGCTGACTCAGGATAAAGGACTTTTTTTTGGTGACATACATCCCCCCTTGTGATCTCACACAGGATGGTGGTATCCAGCTGCAAAGCACACAAAGTATGTTTTCTGCTTTCCCCCTTTCTCAGTTTTCCTGGGAGCATCCTATGGAAAAAAAGAGCTACAAATCTGCAGAAGGAGGGCTTCAGTGCTCTCTTTAGATGATGCTTAAATCCAGAGCCTTTTGAAAGGGCCTTTAGATTGATTTCTTAGGAAGGGGAAAAAAAAAAAAAAAAAAAAAAAGCAAAACTAATTTGTGATTAGAAGGCACAAAGATGTTCACTCAGATGGAAGCATTCCTGAAAAGCGAGGGGAAAACTACCCGAGCAATTCATTCAGCTGCCCTAAAGGGTAAACAGCAAACTTGAACACCAGCCACAAAGCCTGATTATTATTAACAGCTTGACCAAAAGCTTATGGGTTTTGTACTTTCCTTTGTACTCCTGGAATCTGATAAAACTTAAAAAAATGTGTTTGACACCAAAGCAAGGAGGAGGGTGCCTCTGCAGCAACACAAGGCTAAACATTCCTCCCTCTCCTGCAGCCTGCCGAGCTGCCTCAGCCTAGGAACTTTTTCTGCCTTCAAAAAATGATGTAAAATGTTTAATTGGGCCTCCCCTTCCAGGCTGGTGGAAGCAGCAGTGTGGGGAGCTGTTGACTTGCAGAGCTAATTGTGGAAGGGCTGGTGGCCGGGATGAAGGAGCTTTGCTTTGCATTCCTGTTCCCAACACAGCCCCTGGAGAGTACAGGTGGGTGCAGAGCTTGGGAAGGGGAAAGGCCCACGGGACAAGAGCTGCCTCCATAAAAATTCCTGCTGCTCCTGGCCGAGGGCACAAGAGGTTTCCCTTTGTGCTTTGTTTAGGGTAAGGAATAATCCAGATTCAAATCAACAGGGATGGTGGCAGGGTGTTCTGCGGGATTTGTCTCTTCACGTCTGAAATTTCCCAACCCTCCAGCTGCAAGTGGGGGGAACCCAAAACTAAACTCCTGCTGAAGGGAAAATTTTAATTTAGAACGTGCACTTACACCCCAGCTTTCATGTCCTGCAAATCTGCATTTGGAGCCCCACAGCCCTTTTATTCACATTTTTTTTCTGCCTTTCTCAGAAAAACCACCAAGCTCCTCCCCACCCAGGCAAGCAGAATGGGGAAGACAGTACACCCCACCTAGGTGAATGCTGAGCATAAACGGTGCTGTGCAGTCATAAACTGCACTAATGATTGCCCTCAGGAAATGCCAGAGTAGGGGTGAGCACACACGACCTACAAACTGTAGTTAAATTACTCCCAACAGCTCACTGGGCTTCTCTTCTCTCCCCTGGTTTGGGTGCAGCTCCCAAAATCCCTGTGCTGGCTGACTGCACCTGACTTGGAGCTACAATTGCTTGGAGCTGCTTTTTGTTCTTCCTGCAGCATTTTTCTAAGTGCTGGTTGAACATGTCCCCCTCCAAGGGACAAAATGTGTTCCTTGCAGGACAGCACACAGAGCATTTCTGCCTGTCTTTAATTCTGTTTTCCATGACCACCTGTCCAGTCGCTTCCTGGTGGTGGCTGAACCCTCCTAGTGTTACATCTCTGTAAGGAGATGCCCAAGAAACTGCAAAAGCTGTTCTTCTAAACAGGATTCCAGGAAGATTTTCTTCCAGTGCTCCCTTTTACTTAGAGTAACTTCAGCTTGGTGTTTGGTTTTGTTCTGGGGGGGAGTGTGGTTTTTTTTCCCTCATTTTCAACTCTGAGAGAGGAATTTTCTCCCACACAGCAGCACCCAAGTCAGGCTCAGCACCTTGAAATTGGAGGTAGGTGTCACGTAGCCCCTTTGTGAATTTACTAAGCTGCCAGCAGAGCCAGTCAGCAAATTCAGCTAAAGGCCTTCCACGGTGCTCTCTGCCTCCAGCTCCGAGACCTGAAGGCACAAATGGGTCCAGAAAATCCTGTGCATGTCAAGTTCTTTTTGCCATTTCCTGCCAGACACTTCAGTTTACTTGAATTTGAACTTTTTTGGGGGGTCTTGTGGTGGGAAGCTTGATGACAGCCCCGAGGTGCAGAAAAGACAGGGAAGGAGAGCAGCAGAATTGCAGTAATATTGTCACCACCTAAGGCTCTTGATAAAGAAACCTCCTTTTTTTTCATGTTTGTTTTTAAATCATTACAGGTGAGATGGAGAAGCTGCACAGACAAATCACTGGAAACCCAAAGAATTAATCAGAAGTTGAAGTTACACCACACTGTCACTGTAACAAGCACCCAAGCCTTGATTACAGCCTGCCATCAAGAGAACCACAGAATCTGGACAAAAAAAAATGTTACAAGAGGCTTAGCATTTAATGCTCTAAAGCACTAAATCCACAGCAAATCCTCCTGAATCTAAATATGCCTAAGACATATTTTAACTTTTTTTTTTCAAGTTTTCACAAATGCCATCTTATGCTCCCAAAAAACTAAGCTCCACTGTTACTTTTGCTTTCTCAGTAGTCTGCAAATCAGGTTACAGTCCCGTGCCTCGAGTGCCCTGTTGGCACTCCCCAAACCTCTTTCCACTAAATAGTGAGCAAGTAAAAAGTAAGCACTTATTTGGATTTATCTCCCCTTTTAAGCCCAAGTAACCCAAAAGTGTCCAGCAGATTACAGGTGCTAGAAGCAGAATTTTTGGGGGTGGTTTAAGAAAGTTTGCCTGGAAATGATGCACGTTGCTGATGGATAATTTTATCACCTAAAACCTTGGGAGGGTTGTAATAAGAAGAAACACATCCCTCCATTTGTGCACATTGACTGAAACAAAAAAGCCAGTGGCTGCTGTGATCTACGTAACTCTAAGTTTTAATTCTTGGTGGTTTAGATTTCAATTAAGTAGAGGCTTACCCAGTGTGGAAATTAATTAATTTTTCTCCACTGGTGCTTTTTCATTCTCCTAATAGAGTCCACACACACATACCTTGGGATCACTTCCTGGCTTCTTTCTCCCAGGACTGGTGTGAAAGCTGAACTTGGTCAAAAGCCTGCCTGGCTTTTTGCAAAGCCATGCTGTTAATGGGAAACAACAAAATGCTCCCAGTTTCTCCCACAAAATGGAAGTTTTATCTCATGGAAAGAGAACTGCCATAATGTCACTTACTTCCACGAGAGAATTCCCACTGCAGATGTGACGGGGCTCCTACAGATTCTGGATGGGAAGAGGAGAGCCACGCATGGCAAATACACCTGGAGCAGCCTTCCCTTTGCTTCCCTTCCCTTCCCAGGCAGGCACATCAATGCTGGCTCCATCCCTGGCAGCAGGGCTGCTCCCAGGGACAGGGACAAACACCCTCCAGGCAAGGCAAACAAGCTCTATCAGTGACAGTGCACTCGTGCAGATAACTGCTCCTGCAGCTGGCACAGCTCTGGCAGCCACGCTGGGTGGGAAACTCCACAGCCAGTGCCACGGATCTGCACAGCTCTGCCTTCTCCACGCTGCAGCCAGGGTGAGTTTGTCCAGCAGCCTGCTGGTGGGGAGCCTCAGCCCTGACACGCTCGGGTCTGGCCTTCCAAGGGCGGCAGAAAACTAAACTTTGCACAGGAGCACCCACGGGCCGTTTACACTGAGTGTCATCCTTCAGTTAAATGCACAAAGGAAATGAGAAAGAGCCCCTGTAGGAAGAGATAAAAGGGAATAAATTAAATGGTGCTGTACTTCAGCACTCAGGGCAGCCCCCGCTTTTAACAGTAAGAAGGGAACAAAACTGAAAGTGTTTAACAGGGTTTGCTGAGCAGACAGCAGAGCACTGCAGAATTTCCACTGCTCTGTTCAACCCAACAGGCACACTGCAACGGGGCTTTTGGAGTCACCTCTGGAGGAGAGCTAAGGGCCAGGCTGGAGCTCCAACACAAGTTCTGTTCAACCCAACAGGCACACTGCAACGGGGCTTTTGGAGTCACCTCTGGAGGAGAGCTAAGGGCCAGGCTGGAGCTCCAACACAAGTTCTGTTCAACCCAACAGGCACACTGCAACGGGGCTTTTGGAGTCACCTCTGGAGGAGAGCTAAGGGCCAGGCTGGAGCTCCAACACAAGTTCTGTTCGGGTGAACCCGCACCGTCCTGCAGGCTGGATCGTTATTCCAGAGCACGGAGCAGTGAGGTGTCAGCGGTGCACGCTGTCCATCTCCTCCAGAGCCAAATTCTGAAATCAGGCTGGAAACACCTCCCTCGATGGGGAGGGAGCAGGGCTCTGTCCACGACACCGGGTCAGGCTGTGGCACAAAGCAAAGCTCAGCGTCCTGCCAGCCTGGAGCTGCTGGGAGGCACCACGGCCGTGCCCATGGATGCTGCCCTCCGTGGCAGGACCATTTCCCTGTTTTTCACAGGGAGAGCACAGAAATGAAATCCCTGGCAGGCCGTGCTCTGCCTTCACCAGAGCTCTCTGGCCCTCCAAACGGGGATACAGGATGATACAATGATTCTAGGAATTCCCTGGGTCGTGAGGAATAATGTGCTATTTTTTTGTTCTTTTTAAAAATAAACACACTGCCATGCCTTCATTATCAGCCACGTCTACACACCATGAACAACTCCTGGGTGGGTGTTTGCCCCTCTAGGTTAGCTCTGAGTTGTGGGGGAGCTTCACATTTTAATTGTAAGAAATTCCCTGTTTAACCAAGGCCGTGTAAAATCTTTATCAGCATGGCAACTCAGGAGAAGTTGTACCTCCCCAAAACAAATACTCAGCCTATTCAAAGTTTCCAAAAGGGCCCGATAAAAGCCACTGCTCTAAAGATATCCAGAAGGTCAGATGAAATGTGGCGTGGCTGGGAGCAACAGAGCCCTCCACCACATTTAGCAGGAGCACTGCAGTTTAACAAGCGAGCCCCGGACTGTAACAAAACTCAGTGTTTATGTGCGTGCTTTCATTTGCGAGCACCACGCCTGGGCTGGCAGCCCAGCTTTTATTGCAGGTGACATTCCTGTCATCCTCCTCCTCCTCTTCCTAGGGGAGCTGCTGCTGACCACTGAGAAACCACCGGGAAAAGGTGGCCAGACCAGCGTCTTCCCAAAACAGCCTGAGCCCTAAAGCACCCTCGCCCCAAACACACCCTCGCCCCAAACACGCTGTGGGTCACCCACAGTGCCAGGCCGAGATCCCGTCACGGCACGTGGAGGGGATTGGGGCCAAGCCTTGGCCCCGTGGCCGGGATTCGCCCCACGGCCACGCACCACCCCACAGCCACGGTTCACCTCACGGCTGGCATCAGTCCCGGGGCCACGGTTCACCTCCAGCCTGGGATTTACCCCACGACCGGGGCTCACCCCACGCCCGGGATCTGCCCCTCGGCTGGGCTTCGTCCCACGGCTGAGGCTCGCCTCACGGCCAGAATTCACTCCGGGGCCCGGCTTCACCCCACGACGGGGACTTCCCCCATGGCCACGGTTCACCCCACGGCCGGGATCCGTCTCACGGCCGGGATTCGTCCCCCCGTGCCCAGAATCGGCCCCACGAGCACGGCTCACCCCACGGCCGCCCCCGGCGGCTCCGAGGCGAGCGCGGCATCCCCTCGGGCAGCTCCGGCCGCAGCGCGGNCCTTCCTTTTCCTCTCCTTTTTCCCCCTCGGGCCGAGGACGCGGCTGTCACCGCTGCGGTGGGAGAAGGAGGAGTCCGCCTGGGAATGCGGGGCGAACGGCGGGGATTTGAGTGTGCGGGCATCTGGTCGGTGTTTGTCCTCCTCTAGGCAGTGGGGTTTGATTCGGCCCCCAAGTGTCGGTGGCACGGATCCTCGTGGGCAGCCGGAGCAGGGTAGTGCAGGTAAATAAAAATAATAATAAAAAGTAAGAGCACCGGGGAGACCTAGGGAGTGTCTGAGGAAGCAACAAGCGGTCGGGGGAGGGCAGGGAGGGATTTGAGTGTGCGGGCATCTGGTCGGTGTTTGTCCTCCTCTAGGCAGTGGGGTTTGATTCGGCCCCCAAGTGTCGGTGGCACGGATCCTCGTGGGCAGCCGGAGCAGGGTAGTGCAGGTAAATAAAAATAATAATAAAAAGTAAGAGCACCGGGGAGACCTAGGGAGTGTCTGAGGAAGCAACAAGCGGTCGGGGGAGCGCAGGGAGGGACGAGACATCAGGCTCTGGGGCTTTTAATTGGAATTTGCTTTCTGCTGCAGCCGCCTGAGGTGATGCTGGAGCCGAGAAGTTCATGGATGGCCGGGGAGCGGGAAGGGCCTCAGCGATGGAGCAGGGGGTGTTGGTAGGAAACAGGCTTTGGAGAGAGTGAGGTGTTGGGGATGGCTGAGTGTTTCTCCCGAAATCCGCGCTCCACGGCAGAGACCTGGTGGGTAAAAGGCCACAGGCTCACGGGGGACCGAGGGGAGATGGCGGAGGATGCAGGTTACCTGGCCACAGGTGCACTTTGAACAGTCTCCTCTCACACCCACCCCCTCTACAGTGCCAAAATCATTGCATCTCCCTCCTGGAGCTTTAAACAAATGGCTGCCATTCCTCAGCTGAGGCATTCCTTTTCCTCCTGTCGCCCTCACACCTCCCCATGTCCATCCTTTCCCAGGACACCGAGCCAGGAGTTGGATTGGGTGAGCACAGTTTTGTTACAGCTTGTTTTGCACAGCCGCCCGTGTCTGGTTTAAAAATCCTTGCTTGCGGATGCACTAGGGAGTTTTCGGTAGCCACATATCCCTGATTTAAAAACTCTTGGACACGCGTTGATTAAGGAAGGCTACGGGGTTGGAATGTTTTTAGTCAAAAGCACATCAGTGTGGAATAAAAACCCCCTTTAAGCATTACAGTTTGTGGTGTGGATCTGAACAGCTCAGGAGATGGTGAAACAAAGTCTTTGTATGCGGATGCTGCTCCAGGACGGTGAACTAGGCATCTCTTTTCCCACGCAATCCGCAAGGGAATAGAGGTGAGATGGCAGCCAGAAAATCTCTCTTTGGAATTACACGTGGCTTGCAGCAGGCAATGTTGAGCCACAGACAGGCAATGTTCTCCCACACAGACGTGGCTGAACGGGTGTAAACGCCCCCATGGCTGAGGGCCGCGGCCCTGACTGCCCTCAGGAGCTGCCGCCATGTTGGTTCGGGAAAGGGGGACCAGTTCGGCCTGCAGCGCTATGAGAGGACCCCGAGTTCACCCTGAGGCCCCTCTCAGGCCGCGGAAGAAGCGACCTGGAGGCTTTTGACCAGCCGCGGGCCATGGGTCACCTCTCCCGGGGCAGCGGGCAGGCGCCGGAACCCGCGCACCCGCGGAACGGCAGGCCCGGGCGCGGCGGGTTGGGGGGGACGGCGGTAGGTGGCACACCGCTAAAGGGCCAGCGGGCCGCCGGAACGCTTCTTCTCGGCCTCGGGGAGCGAGTTCCGCGGGGAACGCTTCCGGCGGCGCGGCAAAATGGCGGCGCCCAGCGCCCGCTGCCTGTGGCGAGGTGAGGGAACCGCGCTGAGGGAGCCGCGGGCGCTCCCCTCACCCTTGAGGGGCTGGAGCGGGGCGAGGGGGGCCTGTCCGGGCGGGTCGGGTGTCTGAGGCGGTGTTTGCTGTCGCCCCGCAGCGCTGGCCCCGCGGTGCGGCTGGGTCCTCCGCGGGCCGGAGCAGCGCCTCGCCGTCCCCGCCGTGCTGAGCCCCGCCACCGCCCGGCCCTACGCGGCGGCAGCAGCCAAGTGAGTGCGGGTCGGGCGTCCCGGGGGGTGTTTGGGGAGGTTTGGTGTCGGCAGTGCCGGTCCGACAGCCGGCTGAGCCTCTCAGGGTCCCGGAGAGCAGCCTGCACTCGCACGG
>VYZP01008781.1:3000-28936 GCA_013400635.1 Hypocryptadius cinnamomeus | reverse complement strand
TAGCTGATAGTTGTGTGGGGTAGTACAACAAAGGTTGTCACCTTCAGAAATGAAAATGCACAGATTTTTCCCTACTCTCTGTGGACCTGATTGCAGCCTGTAAAGATCTGGATAAGAGAAAAAAGAAATAATCACATTGTGGCACATATTATGAGTTCTTACAGGAATGCTGGAGAAACGTGACATGATTTTCAATAGAGAGGCGTTAGCATTAGAGAAACTATTCTGAAGCTGGCAATTGTGAGGAAGACTAAATAAATATTACAAGACTGCTTTATGCCATTGGCTCAAAGAAATACGAATTATCCAAGAGAGAAGATTTGTGATTTGTAGTGATATGGCAAGGATCTAAAAATCCACCAGAAAGATGGGAATGAAAGAGAAAAAAATAGCAATTTCAAAAGTTTCCACAAAATTAAAAATCAAAAATCTTCCTTTGTGACTATGAGGAGGAATCAACTAACAAGGCTAGAGAAGTCAGTGAAATGGCAAATGTAATAATGCACTTACAGCTAAGGTACAACAGCAGAATAACAAGCACACCTGTGATGGTGTGGTCAGAACTTCAGAATCACTTTAAAAGAACTCCATGCCCAAAATGACACATCAGTCTCTAACACACCTGACTGTATGGATGTCTTCCAGCATTTATAAAAAAACACTTGGAAGTAGTCAGGTATTTTTTCTCAGCACATTTCCCTGTCATCTTCTATGGGTCAAATTAGCAATTGGCTTTGTTTGCAAATCAGCAGCACAGGAGAAATGAATTCCACACACAAACCAAACAATAAAAATTGTGAAATAAAAGAGACAGCATAACAAAGCATAACAAAGCTTTAATGAAGCTGCATCCTGCATTTGGGGACAACAATTATTTATGGAAAAGAGAGAGGAGCTTCTTCTCAAGAAGTCAGCAAAATAACATTTGTAACGCTCTGATAAAACATGAAGAACCGTGTAATCCTCTTTCAGCCTGCTGGAGTGTAAAAGAGCAACATTCATAAAAGTCATTAGAATTCAGAAGTGGATAGTTAAGGAGACTTATAAGTGATTTTTTTTTCCAATTGGTGTAAGATGTTAACAGCAAAATGGAAGTTCTGTAAGTTTCTGTCTCCACTACCAAGCCAGAATCATACAAGGAAAAACATCAGAGAGTTTTGTGATGCCAACCTACAGCAGCAGCTCAGGAGAGACAAACTCTTCTCAGCCTTTCCAGAACACACAGCTGAGATCTCCCTTTTAGGTGGATCTTCTGACTATCAAGGAGATCAGCAAGACACTGAGCAAGTCTAAATATTCAGACATTTGCAGTAGATATATTGTGCTTATTTTTATTGCCTTTTGGTATTTTTCGCTGCTGCACAAGAAGTGACTAAGCAAATGGCTTCTCTTTTACACAGTATTTAACTTTGGAATTTCTAGAGTGAAAGGGAGAAAGATGCTCTTTTAATAGCAGCAATCTGCTTTTAAGATGTAGTGAATATTAAAAGCCCAACAGCCATGAACTTCTGATATTCAGAGAGGACAAAAAGTACCTGCATAAGTAATGGGGGTTGCCTTCAATAGCTCAAGTTTTCTTATTGTTTTTTAAGAAAACATCTCAGTGGATACTAGTACTACTTGTGCTGGGGGAAAAAAAATCAATCAGTGTGACACTTAGAAATAAACATGCCAAATGTCCTTAGTTAAAGGCACTACAAAGAGCTTATCTTCATGAAATTATAAAATATGTTGCATTCTAGAGAGCTAATTCAGTGTAAAAATTCAGCAAAAAATTAAAGCCTGTGTTGTTTTTATGTGAGCTATTTAGTTAGGATAGCATCTATAAAGGACTGACTGAAGTGAAAACTACCATCTGCTCTGCATTAGGATCTTACCACCCAGTCTTTCTGAAGTTACTTTTTTCTTTTTTGAAGTTACTTAGCAAATACAGAGCCAAAGGATTTTTCTCTCTCCCTGCTCTAATCCAGTTTACTTCCTCTCTGTCAAATCTGTCAAGCAGTGAATGGTTGGTACATTTCTGTGCATGTTTTAGTTCAGCTGGTCATGGCAACTGAACTGACACCTACCCACTTTTGGGCTACTCCCTTTTTGAAAGAGCTGCTGGGGAAAAAAAAATACTTTGCTCAAAAGCTGTCCTGAATTAGCTCTTCCTCCCTCCCTGGCATCAATTGCTCAAGTGGTTTTGTTTCTCTCTGTATTTTTTCAAAAATAAAGGCTCCTTTGGTAATACAAGCCGTGCTTCCCCATGTCTCCTCCAGTTCAATTCCACTTGGACTCCACTTTTCTGAACACAGTTGACTGTGGATGTAATGTTTCAGATAAGGACTTGCTGCACTTTGTAAAGGCAGCATAATCCCTCAAACTTTAATGAAAATACCCCACCCAACACATCACAGCTTTTATTTAAAGCCCAAATGTATCAGCGAGCACAGACCACAGAGCAAAACTCTAATGAGAGGCTTCCAAATTAGCAAAGACTTGAGGTAGTGCAGCATACAATTATTCTTTGACAAATTTTACATTTTTACATTTAGGGAAAAGGAACTGAAACCTAACCTATTTTTTTTTTTTTTTAATTCTTTTGAGTATTCATTCCCTCCAAAGTTTTCCTAGGGAAAAGTCAAATTGCACCAGGGGTTGGCACATCATGGACATCAACACAGGCACTGGGATATAACTGAGGAACAACATGGTTTTTTACATTAAGAAGTGTAAGGCAGAGAGAGAATACTAAAGGAGTAAAATGCCACAGGATTGGGCTGGTTTGAACCACCTTGGAGGCTGCAGTCAACGTGTGAGTGAAATTTCTGGGTGTGTTGTTCCAGTGCATACTGAACACAGCGGAAATATTTGTCCTGATTTTCACAGGGTTTCAGTCAGGCCCAGGGGAAACTAAAACTCAGATAAGCCTCACAACAAATGCAATGCAGGTGTTTAGGAGCTGTTGTGTTTCAGCTTCAGATACCTGTGAATCTGTTTTTCAGTAAGTATTTCAGAGAACATCTGGATTCTAAAGTTAAACAGAAAAAGAAGTTTTGAAAAATATTATTGTAGCTCTGATGAGAAACCCCCTTAAGTCCATTTTTTAATTTTGTGAAAGTTTGAATATCCTGATATTGCTAAAGTTCATGGGCTTGTTATGTGTGAGAAGCACCTTACAAGGATTTCAACTTCTCTTTATAAGGAGTTATTAGTTCACTTAAAAAATAGCCAGAAAAGCCTTCTGTATGTAGAAAAGACAAAATCTTCCTTTCTCTCTCTCCCTGCCTGTCTCCAAAAATAAATCACCAATTTGGTTCTCCTCTATACTCAGTTATTTTCTGCAGAAAAAATCATAATATTTCAATTTAAGATGATGCCTTCTTGAGGGAGAATTTGACAAAAGCTCTCTGTATTCACAGAGAACTGCAAAAAGATCATGCCTGGATGATTTTTCACCAAAACAGCGTTAAATCCTACCAAAAAAATGTTTCATTTTAATCCATGTGTGTTGAATTCCCAAGGCACAGTGGGGAATACACTTACCTCTGCTTATCAAGTCATTGTGGTGATCTTCTCCCAGATTTAACTGGAAGCTCACACTGGGGATGACTCAATGCTAATCTGAAGCTGCTGAAAGGATTTCAGGTTCTTAGGGCTTTCAATACAATTTTTTTTCACAAACAATGAAAGCTATTTACAAAAAAGGAAAAAAGAAAAAAAAAAGAGAGGAGAGGAATAAGAATAATAATTTTAAAAAAAGAGTTTAACAATCCACACGGCTACAAGCGTGTGGCTACAGCTGCAATTAAGAACTCCAGGGCTCCAGTGGCAGCAGCACCTGCCTTTCCATAAAGTTGTCCCTCACCATCTATAAAAAAAATCCCTTCACAAACACAAACATTCCCTGTATTTTCAAATGGCAAATTCATTGCAGGAACACCACTGGAAGTACCAGAAAGCTTCCAAATTTTATAAATAATTTCTTGCAATAAGAGATTTGTTGCTAAATTAAGTCCCTTGGAGGCAGCATGCTTGGAATGGATTGCAAATTAAGACCTTGATTTTCCTCTGCCTTTCTGCAGCAATCCCTCACAGGTCTAGTTTTTATTTAAGAATTCTTATTTATCCCTGTTTCCTATTCCACTTTTTATGGATGTCAAATTGCCAAATTCATATGAACCTCTATCAGTTTCTTTAGTAAAGTAAGTTTTTAATAGAAAAACGAAAGAATCAAAGACATCAGCAAAAAGGACTAAAATTAATGGGGTTTTTGTTCTCTTACCAAAGCTCTCTGTCAATTCTTATGCCCTAGGATACATGGAAAATAAAATTAACACTGCAGCCAGATTGCTAAAAGTGTCAGCTGATAATAAAGAATGTAATGACAATATCTGGAAACAATAAATTGTCCTACATATAGGGAATATTACCCAAGGGTGCATCTAATCCCACTGGCTTCCTTCTTACCACTCTGAGCTTAATAAAATATTGCTTATTGCACTGTCAAAATAATTGCACATTAAACTTCTCCACTCAGGCCAGGCTGGCCTTAAAATTCTGGCCTGGAGCTGTGTCCAGCTGAGGTCTCAGCATCCCAGCACCTCACAGAGCAGCTGGCAGGTCCATGCCAGGATTCTGTGTGGCACCACTCCCCTGCCACCAGCCACCCACACTTGGGCACAAGGAAAAGAAAGCCCTGGCTGCTCAGGGAGGTGGCTCTCCCCCATCCATGCACATAAATAAATCTAAAGGCACTGTTTCATCTTTCTTCAGCTCTGTCTGGGCTCTACAGAGGCTCTCTCATGCACTCCCATGTATTTTTAATTAATTAACAAGGAAGGTTGCAGAGTAATTCCCTGATCCTGAGGCCTCCATCACCTAATGTGCCATGGACTGCAACAAGCTCCAGCATCAGTGTTTCCCCTGCCCCCTGCCTTGCCCTGCATGCCCCTGTGAGGAACTGAACATTTTTACATCTGGGAGCCCCCACTTTTCCTGTCACCATCACATTTTCTGGAGAAAAAACCCTTGCCCAGGGTTCTTCTCCTGGGAAGCTGAGAAGCCTCAGAGAAAAAGGAAAATAATCATCTGATTTGCTTCTCCTGTGTTTTTGGAATGTGGTTTGGACATTGTTTACCAACAGGTGATTGTTTCATTGGTTTCATGTGAATCCTTTTGACTTAATTACCAATCAGTGCCAGGCTATCAGGGCTCTGGAAGGAGTCACTGGTTTTCATTATCATTCTTTGTAGCCTTCCATCTGTATCTTTTCTGTATTCTTTAGTATAGTTTAGTATAGTTTTAGTATAGCATTCTTTAATATAATATAGTATCATAAAATAATAAATTAGCCTTCTGAGAACATGGAGTCAGATTCATCAATTCCTCCCTTCGAGGGGGACCCCAGAAACTGCCACACTTTCCCACCTGAGGAAGGGCCACCCTGCTGCACAAAGAGCAGGCAGCTCCTTACACACCTCTCTCTAAATTATTAAAATATAAATATCACTGCTTTATAACAGAGCTGCAGATGGGTACATAATAGGCCCCAAGCCTTTAATCTTTCCTTTGTGAAGAGTAGCACTTCTCTCCCCTACCAAATTATATAATGATGCTGTGTTCTTCCTTGCAGGTCTAAACTTTGCAATTCCTGGAATCAGAGAAGACAAGAAGATTATCATTATGATGTTAATACAGCTCCTGCAATACTGCCCTAATAATATCTTCAAATCAAACAACTTATTTACAATTAATCATTTTCATCCTAGAAAACTGCATGCTCAGACTTAATCAGAGTTATTAGAAATCTCCAAATACAATTTACATTATCTAAGCAACTCATTTTGAAACTCCTGACCAAAAGACTTGCACTGGGTAGGAATCAGAGGCAAGATGAAGTGTTCCCACTGTTTTTCAGCAGGATCAAGGCCAAGCCTCAAGGAAGGTTTTCTGTTCTCTCCAGTATCACCATCATCTGCAGCCACTGAGAACATGAGGGTCTGTGCTGGACCTTGGCACAAGCACGATTTTGTCTCTTTTTCTCCTTGGTTCATTTTAATTTTTTTGGTTGATTATTTTTTGGTTGTTTTTTTTTCCCATCAACCTAAAGATGAAATATAAGCAGGTCAAAGCAAAATAAGTTTTTGTTACAGCCAGAAAACTAACGAGACTTGCTTAAAAAGAACCCCACAAAGAACTTTGACCAAATACAGAGACCTAAATTTAAGTGCACATTCATTCCTACACAAAGGCTAATCATGTAAATCCTACCAATCTGAAAGGCTGCTGTAGCTCCAGCAATACTGTAACCCAGCCCTTTCACAGCTGGTATGAAGACTATGAATTAAAAAAAAACACAAATGAACAGAAATAAACAAACTGGGAAAAAAAAATCCTTGTTATGAAACATGGGAAGTTAGACAAGTTAGACAAGTTTTATCACCACACACCAACAACTTTCTCGCCCCACCCTTGACAGGTATTTTAAATTTAAGGGATTATTTCCCTAATAATACTGCTCTAATTGAGTGGTAGTGAAGCATTTGTTTTGATTTGCAGAACAGAATGGCTTTTTTTGAAAGCAGAAAAGCTTTATCGCAGAAACCCTTACACTTTAAAAGCAGTTTTTTTGCCAAAACATTGCTGTCACACTTTCTCCCATTGAAGACCTCTGCTAAATCACTGAAAATAAATGAAGTGAAATAATAATAATGCCTCAGATATTTTATTGTGTTGTTCTAGATACTGCTGAAATCATGTGAAAGTAAAATGTGTAACCAAAGCCATGTAGTTTATAATTTACTTCCACTGTTTCTATGATATGAAAGAAACCACTTAAAGCTGGAAGAAAGAATTCCATCAGAAACTGTTAGCCAGAAGAAATACCCAGATTAAAATCAAACAGAAAGCAGAAAAACAGAGATGATGAAGAGGAAAGCATCCTATTAGGGAAAGAGAGAAGATGACAAGGGACCAAATTGCACTAGGCTAGAGAGAATTGCTGAGCACTAGATTCAGCTATTGAAGAATAAAACACTTCTGCCAATTAAATAGCAACAGCCCTAATTTCAGTAGTAAATGCTTTTATCTCCATTTTTGTTACAATGACATTTCTAGAGAGGATCTTGCTTCTGATGAAGAGTTGCTACAAGTTACCAAAGAAGCAAAATCACCAGGAGAATGAAATAATTCTGCTTCTTCTAAGCAATGTGGAGATTTTGCACCCTCTGCAGGTCCAGGAAGATATAAAGAACCTAGAAATACACCCATCCTGTAGTAAAATGCATTTTGTACTTTATTTATTATTATAAATGCATTTTATACTTTATTTATTATTATTTATTTCAGTGCTGCATTGCTGTGGCAATGTCAGTTTTCCCCCTTTAAGACATCCCTGAGTGTTGTACTTCCCAAACCAAGCCACACAGGGTATTTCCTCTTCCCTTTATGCTTTGACTCTAGCTCAGAGCACTACCCTGCCAGCTGGGGTCAGGGCACTTGCAGTGACCACGAGCCTTCTTTAGACAATGTTCTTTTCTTCCCTACTTGGAAACATTAGAAGGAAGGGGTTTTAAATGACCAAAGCCTATGGTACACATAGCCTCACCTAAACATGATGCCCTTGTACTCCACTATATATTGGTTTTTTTCTTCGTGTACTAGTTCAGATTCTTTGTGCTTCTCTGCATGAGACACTTTTGACCACACACAGACTGAAAAAACAGCAGGCATCACACAATTCCTTGTAGAAACAAGATGATTTCAGGTAAAGCACACTTTTTCCCAGTGTCACTTAGGGGAAAAATAAAAAAAAAAAGAGGGGCCAATTTTTAAAGTTAATGTATATCAATTTAATCATGTAATGAAAGTTCACTCTGTAAACATCATCTAACCTAATACACTGTCACAAAATATCAATATAAATAGATATAAGGAATTCAATCAACGGATTTTGAACTTTATTTCCTCAAAAGCAAGTAATCCTCTAAAATATTAAAAGAGAAAAATCTTGACAGTGCCTGAGGACAAAAAAAAGGAAAATAAATAACACTGTATTTAAGATGAAAGTGAGTTTGATGGATTTGGTAAAGCCAGTTATATATTACTGGGCACCCTTATCTGATACAGCTGCTCGAGTACATGTCCTACTGCAGCAAATATAAACAAAGCCAGCAATTGATGATTAAAATTTGTGATGAAAAGACATATTGGACTAGTCTCAAGTATATTCCAGGGAAAGACTCTACACCACTTTTCCTGATGACTTCAACATGTGTTTGAAGCAGGCAGCTGCTTTCAATTGCTTTTGAAACCTCCATTGACGTCAATAAGAAAACAATGTCAGCAAAAGATCTATGATAAAATAAGATGAGCTTTAAGAGCAACTGTGCTTTTGGTTATTTATTTTTAAAGCACTTTGTTGCTTCCAGTGGGACTCAGATGAATAACACATTTACATTTAAGAGTATGACTCCCCTGTTTTTCCTGCCTCTCTCCCTTCTGGATCCCTCATTTCTCATCTCTCATTTCACACCCTGCACCTCCTGCACAGAACCCATTCCTAAGCCTTCCCCTGCTTTCTCCACCAGTTACAATTTCACTTTCCTTCCAATTTACTGAAGATCAGCAATAAATTTGTTCTCCTAAAGCATTGTTGTGAGGCTTTATAGAATATCAGCCTAAGGAAGAGCTAAGAAAACTTAGAAAAGAATATGCACTAGGTTTAAACACTGCAATTTAATTCTCACAGTCAAAAGACCTACAAGTGAAAGACGTTCTTATTAAAAGTCCACAGCTGACATCCAGGTAATGCTAATATTCCATGGGGGTCACATAAATACATTAGGAAGGTTGGAACATATCTCCAGCTAAAGAAATAGCTTTAAGATCAAGATTATGCCAAAATTGAAGGATGAATGGCAGTACACCCTGCCCACAATCTAGGGAAACGTGGGGCCTGACATCTTCATTCTTTTATAACAGCAGACAGTTTTTCAAGCTTTCTTACACTTTTAACAGTGAAAAGAAGGAAAAAAACCCTTTTTTTCTCTATTTTTACTTAAAACACAGTTAAGCTGACTGGTTTTCCTAAAGGTATTTAAAAGGTGCACTCTTTGTCTCAGGATTATTAACATAGTCCAGATTTGTTAATAACTTGATTCTCTGAACAGAAGAAAATAAAATTGTCACTTTACCTGCCCTGAACTGGTTTCAGCACATGGTTGCCTTCTCTTGCCAAAGAAGTTACAAAATTCCATTTGGAAACTGATCTGCAGACAGTTACAGAACCCCTCCTTTTTACCCCTATGCACGAACCATACTGAAAACTCTGCTGTAAGATACAAGTAGATATGTGAGAAAAAAAAAAAATTTGAACTTGGAGTATAGCAGTGTAATAAAAACAAACGACTCTGTTTACATAAATGTGGTTACTCGCCATTTCTACATGTGTGAGTCAGCACAGGCAGCTGGGGCAGCCACAAACTCAGAACCAAAACACACAGAGAACATTAATTTCTGTCACTTCACCCAGAGGGGGATGCCTGAAGCAGCACCTGGGCAGAGGGACAAGACAAAAAGGCAAAAGAGAAAAAGACAAAAAGAGGTGAGAACAAAAAGATAAAAAGACAAAAAGATAAAAAGACAAAAAGGCAGAAAGGCAGAAAGACAAAGGCACTGTTAAACTCTGTCCATGCTGGAGAACCACTGGCCTGCTGTTCACACAGGTTTATCAAGAGTTATTCCCACTGCAGGGTCACCTGAGCATATTTACAATCTCCAGTCTTCCGCTTTTAGCTCACCCCTCCCAACATTAATATACTTCCTTCTTGACACAAGAGCACCTGTTTTAATAAGGCCATTAAATGAAAGGCTGACAATTCTCTTGTAGCAGCAATGACAACAGTGAGCCATCATCCACCCCATTTAAAAATCAACTATTCCCAGTTTGTAAATGTAAATATCTTCTCAGTGAGTCTGTTGGATGCCACCCTGGTGTATCTGTTAGTTCATATTCACAAACAAGGGCCTCTATCAACACTTCAGAGTGCAGAGAGCTGGACTGCTGCCAGACCAGTACATTTCCTCATCCATCACAACTTTCCTACACTCTTCTCCGTGAGCAGCCACCCCCGCTTCCTTTGTACGGCTAATCTCAGGTGATCTAAGTTGTCAACGTTCTTATCTGGATCAAAGGTGTTGTCTCAGCTCTTTTCAAAAAACTGCAATGGAAAAGATCCAAGATTCAGAGGGGGAAAGGCCCTAAAAGCAAGGAATTAGCAGCAATCAGACTGCACAACTGGTGAACTGGAGAAAGCCCTTACAGGATTTAACTCAAGGCTCTTTTGAACACAGTTAAAGTGTGTGCTTATGGATGTGGCAAATGAATGTGTTAGGCTGCTTAAAGGCATTAGTGAAAGCAGGTTTTAACATAAATTGGTAAAGATGTAATTTAACAGAGTTCAGTGGCAAGACTGACATCATTACTTGCCACACAGGTGAAGCATACAAAGGAAAATTGCATTAGAACCAGTTCAGAATAATTTACATGGGGACCAGAGATGCAAAAAAGAAAAGGTGCAAAGGGTAATGGTGCAAAAGGGTAAGGTGCAAAAGGGCTTAACAGTACTTAGTCATTGACTAATTTAATATTTATAAAGTGATTAAATAGGATTTATTACAATTACTAGAATGACCTAGTTGCAGATTCAAGATAGCACCATTGCTATTGTACTGGAGAGGGTATTTGAATTAATTCACATGCATGCATAAACAGAGATACCTGTATCTATCTGTACAAAGGTACCTGTTAAAAATTCCCCTTGAGTGCAGTGGAATACTCAAACTTGATGCCTTTGCATCACTCAGTGGGTGGGGGAATGGAGTTATCAGCCCAGGCCCTGTCATCAACTTTCAGGAACAGCCCTCCAAGGATCACAGACTTGAGGGCTCATGAGCTCTGAGAGGATTCCCACTCACAGCGAGGTGCTGGCACAGCCCATTGTGGTCCAGGAGAGCTCAAAAGGCCTCACTTAGGACCTAACAGGAATCCCAAAGGCTGTAGAGCAGCTCAAAGGAGAGGGGAGCAAGTGCACCACCATACTGGAGAAACAGGACATAGCTTGGGATTCAGTGGACACAGCTCTGGTGATTCTTTCCAAGGAATTTCTAACCCTGCTCTCACAGCTTTGGTGAAAAGTTTCACTTCAGTGTTACCAAAAGTGGTGTCTTGCAACCACACCAAAGGCAGCTGCTGCAGGGAAATGATTTCAGTAAGCACTGAAACTCCACAGCTTGCTGATGAATTTGGGTACTGTCCATTGCACTCGCCGAGGGGGGAACCAATCAAAGCATTCTACAAATGTCTTCCTCACACAAAAACTTCCTTCACTGCTGATGTAGCACTTCCTACTGACATTGTCAGATCCACGAGCATGATGTTGTGCAAATAAGACTGACAGAAGTAGATCTGTCTCAGTAAGAGCAGACCTCTCCTGTTCTAAGTTACAGGGGCTGGTTTAGTTTTGTTTTTACAGACAGGCTGAGATCATTCAACAATTCACAAACACGCTGAAGACTGTGACAGGATATAGCATAAAAGGGAAAAATTTGGGTGCCAGTGGCATCCTACAAGAAGGTCCACTGCAAAATGGCCATCCCCTGCACAGTGCCAGCTACACTTTGCACAGCAGTGCCACCTTCACCCTGCCCACACCCACAGGCTGCAGTTTGGGGGAGCTGCCCAGGGCATGACAGGTAGGTGACTCAGCCAAGGCATGGGGAGTTAATTAAGGGATTAAATCCTCCCTCCTGTTAGGAGAGACTGAGAGAGCTGAGGATCCTTAGCCTGGAGAGCAGAAGGTTTAAGGGGGGTCTTGCCAATGAATATAAATACCTGAAGGTGCAAAGAGGACAGAGCCAGGCTCTCTTCAGCGGTGCCCAGTGCCAGGAGGAGAGTCAATGGGCACAAAGTGAGACAGAGGAAGGTCCCTCTACCATTACAAAACATTTTTCCACTGCAAAGGTGACTGACCACTGGCACAGTTTGCCCAGAGATGTTGTGGTGTCTCCATCTGTACACAGCTGTGAGAAGCCTGCTTTCAGTGGCCCTCCTTGAGCAGGGAAGAGGTTCAAGATGAATTCTAGAGGTCCCCTCCCATCTCAGCATTCTGTGATTCTGTGCTGTGTCTCAATCTTCACCTATTGCATATTCTGAAAAGGTGCCCAGTATGCTTCCTTTAGACTCACAGTAAAAAAAAAAAAAAAAAAAACCACAACAATTTTACTAAAATATAAATAGTGATACTTACCTTCTTAACAGTTAAAAAAAAAATCACATTTGTTCTTTCACTCTGGTTGCAATCAATATATTGCAATGTTTTGTCAGCAATGCAGGAGTAGACACTTGTGACAGGCTCCTTAGCACTAGTTCAGGAAAATAATGTAAATTGTTTCCCCAAGGAACCCTATCAGCCAGGTTGGGACTTTCTACCTAAAACCTTTCATCTCTAACAGCTGGACCTGATGGTCTTGGAGATCTTTTCCAACCTTAATGGTTCTATGATTCTGCCTAGACAAAACACTCCCATTGGACTGCCCACACAAGAGATTTGCATTTTTTGCATTTCAGCAAAACCTGATCATGAAGGAGCACCATTACTCTCTAGAAAAGTCACTCCCAAGGAGGGACAGCTCTGAATCAGACACTTGTAAATTTCCAGTCAGGTGGTAGCGACCCACGGGCACAATTAACAAGGTTGTGGACAAGTCACCACCTGAACCTGCAGGCTCTGATTCATTAAAGACCATGGCAGGGTGCCCGAGGGAGTTGCCAGGCTCTGCAAAGAGTGAAATCACCATGACTCAGCTAAAAAGCTGAGGTGAAGGGGCCCCGATCACCACCCATACTGCATCCAGCAAATAGCAGTTAGAAAATAATTAAAGCCTTTTAAACCCTCATAAAGTCAGGTTTTATGTGGCTTTGAAAGACGAGTTGCCTTCCTGGATGCAGATAAAGAAATCAGAATAAAAATGCTGGAACAGAAAAGCCTGTACAAGTAACAGAGTCCTTCCAGCAGTTCTCCTCTGCCAGCCCATGCTGTGGCTGAGTTGCCAAAATCTCTCCCTGCTCCTCCCTGGCCTGCAGGAAATACACTCCAAAATCATTAATGTCTTTAAATAAAGATTTATAGGCAGGAAAATTGTTGATGGCTCTGTTAAACAAATGGGTAAAAAAAAAAAAAGGCAATTATGTGGGGTTTATACCTTCCACACCAAGATTTATTGCAATTAAAGCAATAAATAGCAATTAATAGCTCAATCTCAGCATTTCCTAGTCTAATCTGTACATAATTTTAATCAGTTCCTATTGCTGTAGCACCCAAGTGCCTTTAATAAAAAAATTAGGTAATATGGAAATGACATAGGCTTGGTATAAAATCTTTTCAATGCAATTGGAGATCAGTGTAAGAAGAATAGTGTGGCCCTTTCTGGCCTCAAAAACAATGTACCATTACTAAATTTATAAAATCTCAACAGACTTTTTTGTTTGGGTATGTCTTTTCCATCAAATTCATCACATCTCTCTCAATAGCTTTGTCTTTTTCTTGTTTTGGGTGGGGTTGTTTGATCTATGTGTTTTTTCATATTTGTTTTCAATAGAAGATACCTCCTCTCGCTGCTCTAGTTGGACCATACTGGAATTATCAGCCACTTTGGAAAATCTGATTCCCTGCTTCTCTGTCTCTACTTCATATCAGTTTGGGTTTTTTTCCCATTCTGGAACGTGTGATGACATCCAAGGCAACAGAAAGATGACAATAAAGCTTGGTTAAGCCAATGGCTTAGAAACCAGGCCAAGGAAACCAGGAAGAGATTTTGTTTACATTTAAACCCAGAACATGCATTTGCTAGCCAACTGAAAATAGCATCCCATAAAAGCAGTTTAAATAATGAAAATGCACACAAATTTTAACAAATCACATCAAACATCACAGTTAGTGGCTCAATAATTCGCGATTGCTTCTATATTTTGGTAGGCAAACATTAAAATCTAAGTATAAAATATTTAATTCTCACTTACACCGTACAAGTCACAAGATGACACCAGCACAACTTCCACAGCATTTAAATTGGTGGTCAGGGATCAGCACTGAGCAAGTAGGAATTTATAGCAATATAAAGAAAAGGAAAAAAGTAGACTCAAGCAGGAAATCTCCCTGCTGTGAAACCTAAACACGAAGTCTCTGTGACATGTGAGATGCCTAAGGTAGGGTGTTGAACTTAACATCAGCTTCATGGTGTGAAGCATCTTTTCTTCCAGGTAGCTGACAGCCAAGCAGCCTAGTCCCTCCAGGCTCTGCCTCTTCATTTCTGAGGCACTGCACTCATACAGAGACTCCTGCCACCTTTAAATATCACTTTTTGAAGAAGAGGTTTTACAGTGACTTCTGTGAGCCAGAGGGAAGTTTGATAAGAGGATCCATGTTTACCCCTGGAAGAATTTTCCACCAATGTTGTTGACATTGAAACCAAGAAAGAGAAAAGGATAAATAAGAGAAACCGGCAACTGGCTATTCCAATGAGCACTTTGTTTGTCTTTCCTGACCAATGAGTAAAGTGTAAACTTCTGAGTTTTGTAAGAATGCATAAAAATGGGTTTGAAGCCTTCTGAAAACAGAGCGTTGCTTTGTATTGTGACTGTCGCAACTATGACAACTTTTCACCCTGTGCAAAAAGCAGGGGGGTTATTGGACTAAAGCACCCTGTGTTGACAAGCTGTAATCACAAATCCCTTGGGCAGCATCCGACACCCTACCAGTGCTGGGTGACATTTTAATTGGGTGAAATTTTAACTGGGGGCCAGGGAAGAGATTCCTTCACACAGACTGATGTGGGGAGCCTAGCAGGGAGCTGCAAAGACAGGGAACACAGAAATGAGCTAAAAAGTAAGGCCACAATCCCTTTTAATGAATTCCTCTCTGAATAACAGATGAGTCTAATATTTTTGAGGAAAAATTTGAAAAATTCGGTCCATTTGCCACCACTGGAGAAAATCCTCCAATGGGCACCCATTGCCTCGGGCAGAAATTCTCCTGGCAGCCAACAGACTCCGTCAGCTGCAGTACCATAGAATGATTAGGGGTTAAAAAGACTCCAAAGTCATCGAGTCCAACCAGTCCCCACCACATCTGCCACCAACCCACGTCCCCAAGTGCCACATCCACACACCTATTGAGAGCTGCCAGGGGTGGCGACCCCAGCACAGCACACAGAACGCGTGCAAAGCGCCAGGCCGGCTGCCGAGACATTTGCTCTGGGTTTGCTGAGACATTTCCAGCAAACAGCTCCATCAGCACCCAGCCTTCCTGCAGCCTCGGAGCTGACGGGCATCCCGTGTGTGTCGCCTATGACGAGGCGGGGAGGGGCGAGGCGGGGCCGGGCCAGCTCCGATCCTTATAGCGGCCCCGGGCAGCGGGCTCCGAGCGACGGACGGACCGACGGACACCGGCACCATGGCCATCCCCTGCGTGGAGCTCAGCAACAAGATGAAGATACCCGCCCTGGGACTGGGCACCTGGCAGGTACCGGAGCAGGAGGAAGGCAGGCAGGGAGGGAGGGAGGGGATCCGGCGGGGATATGCCGAGATGCGAAATAAAGTTAAAAACAACAAAATAGGGAAGGAAGCACCCCCTCTAACAGCGGGATCCGTGCCCTGCGTGGGCAGGATGCGGCCGATGGCGGCCGCTTGTGTAACCGGGCGGGATGCCAGGCGCGGGGAGGGCGCGGGGAGCAACAGGCAAGGGGGAAAAGGCAAAAAAAAAAATAAATTAGGGGCTGGGGAAGGTGAAAGGAGGCACAGAATAAAAGAGGAAAAGCGAAAGAAACGGACCAAAAAGAGCGAGCGGCAGCGGGTCGCAGCGCCGGGATGGGGTCGCGGTCTGGGTACCCCGCCCTGGCGGGGAGGATTTGGGGAAGGTGAAGTGGCGAAACTCCTTGGGCAGCAAAGAGGGGAAACGACAGTGGAGATTGCGCTGCTGGCAGTGGCAGAGCTGGAGGTCGTGCAGAAACAAATTCCTTTCTGCTCTGTGCCCGTTTCCCTGCAGAAATGACGCTGTGCCTGGAAACTCCGTCGGGTTTCAATTAAATGCAGGTGATGAGCAAACTCCAGGAGGAGCTGGAAAAGGGGACTGTGAGGAGCTGTCACAGCACTGAGACCTGCCAGGGGGACATGGCAGAGCTCATGGTTGGCTTCTGTTTGCTTTCAGGCTCCTCCGGGAAAGGTGGAAGAGGTGGTGAAGTTTGCTATCGATGCCGGGTACCGCCACTTCGACTGCGCCTACTTCTACCAGAACGAAAATGAAATAGGGAACGCAGTCCAGCAGAAGATCAAGGAGGGAGCCGTGAAACGGGAAGACCTCTTCATTGTCACTAAGGTACAAGGATGCAAGATTACTGGGGC
This sequence comes from Hypocryptadius cinnamomeus, assembly GCA_013400635.1. Classification (NCBI taxonomy): domain Eukaryota; kingdom Metazoa; phylum Chordata; class Aves; order Passeriformes; family Zosteropidae; genus Hypocryptadius; species Hypocryptadius cinnamomeus. Next base: position 12,492 of record VYZP01008781.1, on the reverse strand, counting down.
ATTTAGCTTTTCTTGCAGAGAAACCCTTGTTGTACCTGTAAAGTAACATAGGGACTTATTCCTTTCTCTGACATTCACTTCATGGTTTTCTTGTTGTGTTTTAAAAGTCCCATCCTGTATTTGCAATTTGGACTCGACTTTATCAGGAACTGCCGACAATTTAGGAAAGATATCACGGCTATTGCTGATCTAATAATTTCCTGACATCGATTAAGTCAATTTTACCGGATGTTCAGTTGGACACACCCAAGATAAGGGGGGAAAAAAAAGGCAAGACAGTTGTCTGGATTCATCAGTGCTAAGCAAGACATTTGAAAACTCTGTCATGTACAGATGGTAATCCTGAAAGGGAATGGAAATCAAAGTATTTTATAGGTGTTTTCTTCATTCCTTATCTCATCCACTTGTTCCAGACATGCTCCTTAACAAAAAGGAGCTAATAATTTTGGGGGTTTTCACCAGCAAAACCAGAAAACTTTGAGTATAACTAAGATTTCCCACATTAAACTTGGTTTTCATTAAAGAACATGGTTTCTTTTAATAATACTTGTTCCTCTATTTAAACAACTTGAATTTTGATTTCAAAAATGAAGTAAAATTGACAACCATTCTCCATGTGGACAGTTAAAAGGGACAGAAAGAAGGTATCTATGGCTTAATAAGGCTCAATAGTCAAAATTTAGGCTGAAAAAAATAATTGTAACACTAACAGCTTTGCTGTGTCAGATGCACTTGCCAGATTGTTACATTTATACCTGAGAATACCTTCTCATAAGTGGGAATCCTGACTCCGCCTTCATGACTGTTTGCTTTGTGGTACATTTGTCCTGCCTTAACAGTGAAATGTCACATCCTCACCTTCAGCATGTACTGACTTCAGTGGGGAGGGAGTTTTCCTCCCACACCTCCAAGTGAGAATCTTCTGTCCCCTGGGCTGCCCTGTGGGAGCTGTGAAGTGACAGTGGGGCTTGTTCTCTTCCCACAGCTGTGGAACACGTTCCATGAGAAGTCCCTGGTTAAGGTAGGACTCAAGAAGAGCCTTGCTGCACTCCAGCTGGACTACCTCGACCTCTACCTGATGCACTTCCCCATGGGATTCAAGGTACTCCTCTCCACACCTTTCCTCCTTACCTGCCCAGGAACACACTGCATCCTCTCACCTTTGCTGTGGCCATGCTCATCACACACCTGGGCTATGGGGTTCATTTGGCTCTTCCCTGATCCCTGTGATAGCAAGAATTTGGTCACTAGAATAGTGGTGTGTTTTAGCACAGGGGTCTGGCTTTTCATGCCTTTTGGAAGGAGATGTAGGTGTGAGTCCCCTGGGTCTTCTGGGAACAGGATGGTGGTTACAGCAGGGACATCGAGGTTTTGGGGATGTTGGATTGGCCTGAAGTAACCAGCAGTGAAAAATGAAGCATAGCACAGAAGAAATGTGTTTCTTCCCCCAGTCTACATCTGTGTAAAATAAATAAGAAACTGGAATAAAGGGGCTGTGGAGTGTCAGTTCCCTCCTCTCCAGGTCTGCCAAAGTTACATAATTATTACTGATCCCCACACTCTTTGCATGCAGGGACTGATTTTGCAAAATATGGCCCTCATCCAAAAGAGAATACTAATGGACAAGCATCATTTTTAGTTATGCAACATGTTTAAACAACCTGCTAACTTGCTGCCTGTAAATGCAGTCCAAAGTGCTGGCACACTCTAGGAAATTCAACACTTAAAAAAGTCTGTGTATTATCTGCCTTGATTTAACAGGCTGGTGAAGAGCTGCATCCTCTGGATGACAAGGGTCACAGTATTCCCAGTGACACAGATTTTCTGGACACGTGGGAGGTAAGTCAGTATTTGCTCTTCAGGGAAAGTATCAGCTCTGAAGATAGAGCAGAGATCTGTGTGCAAAATTAAAATGAGGGCTATGTTTAGGTATGAAGGACAGCCACACGAAATTGTATTTCAACCTGCTTGTATCTCTTGATTTGGGGGAGACAGAAGGGGATGTTTTTAGTAAGGCTAAAGAGAAGGAAGCTACCAGCACTGTAGTTACTGTTCCTAAAATATTTGGATACACACAATGGCAGAACCAACCCTTCAGATTAATCTAGGTGTGGCTGTTAATTTACTGGGTGTTCATACAGTTAGGATTCTATTTTCTTTTATGAACTGAGATACTTTTATGTAATCTAATCTAGCCTGAGTTGTTTGTTCATTTGCCACAAGCTTGAGAGAAATAAAATAATGTAGTTTGACAGTAATACCACCAACTCACACCCACCTTGGTTGTCCTTACTCATTAGGCCATGGAGGAGCTGGTGGATGCTGGCCTGGTAAAAGCCATTGGAATCTCCAACTTCAACCGTGAGCAGATTGAAAGAATCTTGAACAAGCCAGGACTGAAGCACAAGCCTGTAATGAACCAGGTGAGAATTTTGTTTCCCTTCCTCAGCTAACCTTGCAGTCTGGAAGCATAGAATGGATTAGGATTGGAATCCATACTTTAAGGATTGTCTAGATCCCCTTTCCATGAGGCTGGAACCTTCCACTTAGAAGTATTTCTAAATATATTTAGAATGTGTGTGTGTATATATAATCAGAGTATACCTAAATACTTATAATATATAATGTACATGTTCTATGTGTATTATAATACATAATGTATATAAATAATATATAATATATATTTAGAGTAATCGTAAATATATTCAGCAAAATCCCCACTGGGAGTTTCTGCACCAGCATGGGACTATACAGGGATGCACAGTACTTACCCATTTTTCAACATAACATCAACCACTCAACTTCATTACAGAAAGGAGGTTGAAGAGTACAGTTGCATAACAAATTGTCACCACAAACCTCATGAATGCAATCACAGGACAGCAGCAGCTCAGGGACCTTCTGATTTTCTCCCATTCCCAAAATTCTTTGCATGCAGCTGAGGGTGCTGAATGCCCATCTCTTCCAGATGGGGAGTATCCAGGGAAACCCCCACACTAGCTCAGGTGAAAGTTAACTACTGTACATGTTTTTCATGTCACCATGCCTGGTAGAGAAGCTCCAGTGTTCAGAGACAGCTGGGTGTGTGCACAGGGCCACGTGAAAGGCACAGACACAGCCCTGTGGTCATGCCATGGCTTGTGGCAGCTGAGCAGCATCCCCATGGAGCTCCTGTTGCTTTCAGGATATCTTACCCAACTTGCAACATGAACTTGCTTCCTTAGATGAGCTCAGACCATCTCCCCAAGCTTCTTCAGGAATGAAAGAGGCTCCTTGAGGCAAGGAGAGGTCGGGTGCATCAGAGCAGAAAATGAACTTGAGGCATTCTGAGCTGCCCCTCTGATGATGCAATCCTGCCCTGCAGTAGTCCAGGAAGGCTCATTTCCCAGATTCCACACAGATAACACTTTCATTCTTCTCATCTATTTTTTTGCTTTCTGTGGGTAATATGTAGCATGAGAAAGCTCTGTTCTCTGGTAGGCCTCTAGATACTGCTGTGACATTAACAACTTGTTCATAAAATAGATTTGAATCATGATACTGGAAGTCAAGTCTTCACATTTGCTTTGACCCAAGAGGATTTAAAATGTAATGCTCTGCAGCTCAGAGAAGTCTGCCTCTTTTATCAACCATCTTTCTGTGCCTGCAGGTGGAGTGTCATCCATACCTGACCCAGGAGAAGCTGGTCAAGTACTGCAAATCCAGAGGGCTTGCTGTGACTGCATACAGCCCCCTGGGCTCTCCTAACCGCCCGTGGTAAGACAGCACTGCAGCCTTTCTGCACACAAAACACTGCAGCTATGAAGATTATTATTATTATTATTATTATTAAATTAGGTAAATGATGCAGTTAAAACGAGAAAAGTTCTTTTGTCTTGATGCAGATTATGTCACAAGATGTAAGGCTCCTACAGGGAAGCCATCACCTTTCTACTACCACCCTCTCTGTTTTTTAACAGGGCTAAGCCAGGGGAACCCACACTTATGGATGACCCCAAGATTAAAGACATTGCAGCTAGACATAATAAAAGCCCTGCCCAGGTAAGTTGTCAGAGCAAACCATTCCTCCTCCTCAGATGTCTTACAGGCTAGCCCTAGCAGATGCTACTTTCTCTACAGATACATTATAATGGGGCTGAACTTGACTCTTCATTCTGCCCAAGTTCTTAACAGCAGTCATAAAAATTATCAGCTATTTTCAAGGAGGTCTTGAGTGCCAGCTTTTGGGTTGGACTGATCAGCAATGGTACATCCTTACCTCAGATGTTCACCTTCCTAAATTTTTATTCCTTTTTCCAGCTAAGTTATTCTTCAGAAGAGTCCTGTAATTTGGAGACATATTTGATTGCCTCCAATCTGCTTATGTTCACAAAGAATTATTGAAAGGTGCTTGATTATTTAAGATTTTTTTTTTTCTCTGTTAGTTCATTAGTCACACAAATTAGTTGTTGCCTGGGGTGTGCAGAGACTGCACGTCAAACAAAGCCACATGTTCACATGCAAAGACAGTCATATTTTAAGACAGGCAGAGCAGGATAAAAACATTGTATGCAACAGTTGGGTTTTTTTTTTTTTGGGTGGGGGGAACTTTTAAATACCGTAAATACATTTTTCCTTTGATGGACTTCCAAAAGCTGAACCTTTGTGAGTACTTACCTGTGAGCCCAAAATCATCTGTAGTGTCATTTTGCTCATTGAGTCTGAGCACTCACATAATACAAGCCAGAGCATCACAATTTTTTCCCCTAAACAAAACCAAAACAAATCCTGCAAAAACCACAATGTAGAAACAACATAGGCTAGAAAAAATTACGGTTTGCCAGTCTTCTGTCAAATACAGGAGCAAATCCTGGCATATCAAACTCCTGTGTGCAAAGTGGTAGTCTTCCAAAGAGTAAAAAATAAGTTGCAGATTAAAAGAAAAAAATATCCACAAAATGTGTTTGAATAGATTTCCTGGGACCTCAGTGTTCATGCTCCTCCTTTTTCTTTCCTAGGTCCTGATCCGCTTTCTGGTGCAAAGAGACATCATTGTCATTCCCAAGTCCGACAAACCACACCGTGTTGAGGAGAACATGAAGGTGAAATTCCCTTGGGAAATGCTGCTGCCTGGTTTTGTGCAGGATGGGCACCCACACCCATAGCCCCTCTGTGTTTCCAAGCAGCACCTGAGGCACTGGAAGGGGGGGTACAGAGATTTGAAAATCTGGGGAAAAGCATTTTGTTCCTGCTAGGAGAGAAATGGGTTACACCAGGGCTGTCTGAGCTCTGCTGCTGCAGAAAGGGAGCCCCAGGTTTGGACTTCCCCTTGGAGAAAAGGTTAACAAGTCCTTAGGGTGTAAAGGAGCAAGCTGAGAACAAACACCAGACCTGTTAGGGTTTGTCTCACTGAGAGGCTGTGGCTCCCCTTGGCAGTGAAGTTCAGCTGGATGTTTGCTCATAAGGTGTGGCATCTTATATAATACCTCTGTATTGCTTTCAATCCATGGTGAGAGGATTTGGAGTTATTTCTCCTGTGAACCCCTAACAAGAACTCTTCAGATGATCAACTGTGAGGCAACTATTGGCAGTTGATAGCCAGTAGCCCTCTTTCATGGCAGAAAATTTACCTCCAGTTCCAGTATTTGTGACACATCCTGAGCACCTAAAGTCTTCTCTGTGTGCATTACAACACAAAGTGCAGTGGTGTTGGGATTTAGCCACCCAGAAATGTAAGACCCTGCTATGAACAGCACCTCAGAAACAAAAGGACTGTCTTGATGACCTCAAGGGTTCTTATTTGCCTGAGAAATAAGAGGATTGCTTAACTGTGCTTAATGCATTCCTACTCAAATCCTAAGTGCATGAAGCACACTTAGGAACTAACCACTCACAAACCTAACTAAAAAGAGCTTTTTTTTTTTTTTCTTCTTTTTCTCTTTCCCTGCTAGGTGTTTGACTTTGAACTGTCCAAAAAGGAGATGGATGTCATCCTCAGCTTTAACAGGAACTGGAGGGCAGTTCCAGTGATCCAGTACGTTCCTTATTATCCTTACCATCCATTTGTCCTATTTCTGTCTGTATTTTCACACACCCCATCTTGAAAACATACATGACCAAAACCAAAACTTTAAACTTGAATGAGGCATGTCCTGGATCCTCAGGAGAGAGATTCATTTGGAGTGTTCCCTCCAGCATATTGGTGTTCCAGGGGCTTTCTCCAGGCCTGTGTTCAGTTCAATGACAGCTCCAGTACCTGAGTACACTGGCAGTAGGGGAGGGAGGCTGCAACAGGGAAATGCTGCTCAGGATACTTTCTGCACTGCTTGAATAACAAGGTCTTTCTCTTTTCAGAGCTGTCAACCACAAGGACTACCCATTCAAAGCAGAGTATTAAATGCAGGTGGTTTCTGCAGGACCTCCATTTAACTCCTTCCAGATTAGATGTGCTCTGCAGCTTGATCTTCACTTCTTCTTCTGTACTTGATTAATTGTTATGAGCAGTTACTTTTTCCTCCTTTTTTTTTAAGGAGGAGACCACTAACTGATAAAAGAATGCCAGCAATAAGGGTGGGGTTTTTGTAAAGATGCTTAGCAGAAATCTGGTTTTGATTAGTAGTAAAAAGACAATGTCTTTTCATTTCCTTTTTATCTGGTCTTCCTTAATTAGAGACATGCTTAACAAAAAAACAGGGACTTACATGGAGTTTTTTAATATGTTCCTTCCAGTGTGGTCAGTCATACTGGCTCATGAGTCACTGTCAAAGAATGCTCTAATTACATTGCTTTTTATATATTTGTGATTTTCATAGTGTATTTCTAATGCTTTAAAATTTTATATTAATAAAGTTTATTAACCACAAAAGTTGATCAGTGTAATCCTTAAATTGTTTTATATAGTTTTTCTAAAGTCTGGGGTTTTACAAATTTTCATACAGATAGAAATAAGTTTCTATAATTTCTGTACAGGGACAGGACATACAGATCACTTTGTGGCTTATTCTTCAAAACAGGATTTAGCTCTAGCTAGGACCTAAAGAACAAAGCTGTAACTGTTGCCTCACACAACCCTTCCTCTGAACACCTAGAAACTGAACTCCTGTGGGATTCGTGGGGAAAGTTGAAGGCAGCATCATGGGCAGGGATAACTCACAGTAAAACCCAGCCAGCTGAACATAGGGGCTGCCTCCAACATCAGACTGGGAGTCTCAAACATAAACTCAGATTTTTGCAGCTCTGCTGGCAGCACCCAGAATATTACACTCAGACACAGGCTGGCTTTATCTAAAGAAGCACGGAAAAAAACTCTTCAAAATCACCAAAGCAAAGCCTGAGATAGCTTCACAGTTAATTGCTCTCAGATATTTTCAGACAGATTTTGCTAGGCCAAAGCAAGCTGGTTTATGGCATTAGGAGGGACATCCTTAGTGGTTCTTCACCTTATCTCACAGGGACTTAGCACAATTCCTGTCCCACTTACAACAACTGGTCCATTCCTGCTCATTAACAAACGGGGCTGCTGATGAAATATTCCATTTATTGCAGATGCAGTTTCAGAATACATTGTTTGAACAAATTGTTTTTATTGCAGCTATCAGATGTATTTGAAAGACTCAGAGAAGTGTTTACAAAACCCCCATACAAAAACCACGAGAACTCACAGACAATGTCAGGCACAGTCTCACCCCCTACAGACAACTTTGTGCATCTCTGCATGTAAACAAGATGTCTCAGCCAAGCAGGGGAGCCCAGCTTTGGGTTGAAATGGAACCTCACACTTCTTTAGGAAGAAGCCAGATGTTGTAAGACATGGAAGTGGTGATAAGGGAGGTCCTGGGGGTTCTGGTGCACAGCAAAGCTGTTAACAGCATGCTCAGGGGCTCCTTGAGTTGCCCAGTTTATGCCACCCATACACTGTAGGATGCAAATGCTAAACTGCAGGGCATGTAAATCCAAACCAAGCTGATGTCTTAAAGCCACGTGTTTACTATATACAAATGAAAACATCTGTAAAGAAGATATTCAGGGGAGAGAGGTAAAAAGAAGCATCACAAAGTCAGAGGTTTACTTCATTTTCGGTGGACCTGGTGTAGGGCACTGATGGATGGCAAGATTTAGTGTACAGTCATTTGAAACAAGCTCCAACTCTGTTTACATTTTTTTCTTTTTAATTATGGTAGTTTTATATAAATTAAACTACAACGTTTTATACAAGTGACCTATTTTTGACCCTCTATACCCTTACCTTTTCCTCTTTTAAAAACTATACTTTCTTTTTAATTACCCATTACTGGGCAACTAACATTTAAATTTTTTTTATACTTATCTCACCATACCTCTAATGACAATTATGAAATCTTACTATAGAAAAGTGTGTGATTTTGTCTTTATTTTTTTTTAAGCTGTGATATTGGCTAATTATGTATGTTTATTGCTAAATATAATACTCTAGCACATATTAAAGCATTCTACCATTAGTAGTGCCTTTAGGCTAAACTTTGTAAAGCTATGTGTGTATATATATTCTAGATTGCATTCAATTACTAGTCACTAAAAACAAAAAGAAATATCAGTACCGCTGTCAGCTAACATAATCATCCAAATTTAGGTATTAACTTAAACTAGAATGGAAAAATTGATACTTAAAAAAAAGTATAAAACAACAAAAAAAAAATTAAAACACGTTATTGATGCAGTATTTCTCATGACATGGGCAACTTACAGAAAATATTACATTGTCAACTAAAGATATTTCTTCCATGCCTTAGTCTAAAGTGCAGAAAGAAAAAGACTTCTGTATTACAAAAGTAACCATTGGTTTTATAGGTTTACTGCACACCTTTCCCAAGCAACTTCACTTTACATGTGTTTTGGGTTGGCCTCTAATGCCAGCTGAAATCACTGTTCAGATACATATTTATGACTTTCAGTAGGAGAGTCTATATATTTCACAGCATGGGTTTCTTTAGGAATAAAGGCTCTTGTGCAAAGGCAGTACTATTCTGATGAATGTCTAGACTGATTATTAAATACAGTGCTAATATACATGGTTTTAACTGGGATAATGCAAAAAAAGACATTTTGGTAAATAAACATAAATATAAAAAGAACAATTTAGCACTTTTTCCTTTTTTTTTTTCCCCCAAACTGATTGGTCCAGCGTCTTTAGTGGTCTTCTACGGTTCTTTCTCAAATTGTCTCAAACCTGCTGAGAAAGAGACAGATTAAATATGGCTTGAATCAACCCAAACACATCTCTAGAACAGAAAAGGCACAGCCCTCTAGGTTACCATGTAAGAAGGCAGGACACGAGCTGGGTGTTGCTCTGCTCCTCTACTGGGGGTGCTCTGAGGGGTCCCCAGGAGGACAAAAATCAGGATTTCAGCCTCTGAGGAGAGGCTGCTCAGCAGTGTCCAAACCCCTCTGCTGGGACTGCTCCTGTGGGTGGAGAACACCTTCCACGGGAGCATGGTGCACTAACCCTGAGCCAGCCCAAAAACCCCTCTCCTGACA